>WSXT02020007.1:0-14197 GCA_011762715.2 Neuroterus valhalla | reverse complement strand
GTATGTATGTATTGTAGGTCTGTCTGTTAGCACGATAACTTTCGAAGAACCTAATCGATTTGATTAGCCTTTGGTAAACCCTTTCAGTATCAGAAACTGAAGGTCAAGTTTGTTAGCCAGATATTTCGGATGAAAAATCGGAGAAATTTTGGAAATTTTTTTGGACTTTTTTTTCCAAGACTCGAAAATTGTAAGTAAAATTTCTTGTAGCACGTAAAAAGTGAAACTATTTATTCCAATCATTTTTTCCGATAAAAACAAAATTGTCAGAGTTATGGTATTTTCAAAATTCAAAACTATAAAAGAAAATGAGATTTTTTTGCCAAAGAACACAGGATTGAAAGAAAGTCAGAGAGAAAAAAATGTTTCTTCTTGGGAGCCCTACAAGATCGTGAATACACCTTTTTGAATCTTCTCAAAAAATCGAAAATTCCAATTTTGATTGCACAAAAAAACATGAAAAATAATCTGTGAACTCGATGACTATCGAAAGAATGATAATATTCGATCGTGCTTTCTTTCCAAGACATAAAAATTGTAAGTACAATTTCTGGTAGCACATAAAAAGAGAAACAATTTATCCAAATCATTTTTTTCGATAAAAACCAAATTGTCAGAATTAGCGTAATCTCAAAATTCAAAAATATAAAAGCAAAATAAGAATTTCCACCCAAATGACTCAAGATTGAAAAGTAAGTCAGAGATAAAAAATGTTTCTTCTTGGGAGCCCTACAAGATTATGTACACAACTTTTTTGATCATATTCGATCATACTTTGGAACCAATTTTGAGGGACCAAAAAGACAAGTCGAGTTTGTTAGCCAGCTATTTTTTTAAATTTTGAACCAAATGTTGTATACAAACGTAGTTTATTGTTTTCTCAAGCTTTCCCCAGGAAATCAACTTGATATCTAATTCAATGCGGACGTGAGTTGTTGCAAAACAAATCGATAATTTGGCTCACGTGACCCATGTTTAACATGACCATAAGATTGATATTTAAGATTGATGGTTAAGATTGATAGAAAAAAGTTGTTCGCCCCACAAAGATTTATAAATTTGTTGTCATTATTTTCACTGGATGCATCGTTTTTGTTTCATCTTAAAAAATTTTTTAAAAAATTAAATTTTTAGAGAAAACACACAACATAAGAAAAAATTGAAGCAACAAAACTTCTTTACCGTTTCGGACAAATTTTGACCGAGTGCGCAGCACGAAACACGTTATGAGAATGAATTCGTTAAAGCCGGAGAAGCTTTAACAAAAGAGAAACCACGATCATCAAATTAAAATAGTCGACATTTTGCCTTCAGTTTCAAACGCTCTATATACAAATGTAGGGTAGAACAAAGACCGAGCGCGGAGCGCGAGGTGAGTTCATCATTGAGCGCGAAGCGCGAGATTCGACATTTTTTGAAACATAATTTAGGCAAAAATAAATCTGTTTCGTCTTGTTTCTTTACACATCTATGACAAAATGGTACTTGAAGTTGTAGAACCGGACATTTTAATTAGCGTTGATTATTCATGTCATCAAACATAGATCAGCGTTGCCTTATCACATTTGGATCCAGAGGATTTTTGGAAAAAAGAGTCCTCAAGTTGTTTTTGGCAGGTTGTTACGGCGCTGTTTATAGGGTCCCGGAAAACCCCCATATGTTAAAAAATTGGTTTTTCGAGTTTTTGGTGCCACTTATGATTTTCTTGCGATTTTTAACGCAGATTCTTTCATATACACGAATCACTACTTTATACTGATAACCGGATATTAGTTGAATTGTCTAAACCATTTATTATTATTTTTAGCATTTTCTCTTAGAAAAAGGTAGAGAAGTGAAGGTTTTTTCTGCATTTTTCAACTTATTTCCAACGTTTGAGTTAAAGCGAGATAATAATCAATTGAAGTTAACAAAAATAATTGTTTAAACAATTTGTTATCAATTAAAACAATATTCTCTTGGAATAATACTACATAGTTGTGAGTTTTTTCTGAAATTTTTAACTTTTCTCATTTTTTAATTATTATAAAGTAATAATTAATTCATGGTAAAATAATAATTGTGTAAACAATTTATTATCATTGCTTATAATATTTTCTTTGCCTAATGATAGAAACTTGCGGTTGTTTCCTAAATTTTCACTTTTTTATCCACTTTTTGCTTTGAGTGAGTAAATATTTGATTCAGTTTGACAAGAATAATTGTTCAAACAAATTTTTATTGTTTACGGCTATCTTCCCTTAGATTAGTGATAAAAAGTAGCAGTTTTTTTTCAAATGTTTAACTTTGCTTTACCTTCTTAGTCGTGAATAAATAATAGATAAAAATTGAAGAGAATTTTTTTTCAAATAGTATTGTATTGTTTCAAGTAAATTTTTTTCTTTTTCCCAATGTTAAAAAAAAAATGAACTAGAACAAAAAAGCTGAGTCCATTCAGTGAAATTGGAGTTCTGAAATTTCTACTAAAATTATGGATCTTTAACGCAAAAATTAAATTTTTATGAAAGTATTTCATTTTCCAAGCAAAGAGTTGAATTTCCGACCTAAAAATATCAAAAATATAATGGAAAGTTGACAAAAAGCTTAGGAGTTTAGAAAAAACCGCAACTTCTCAGCACTAATCGAAGAAAAGAAAGACATAAAAAATAATTATTCATTTAATAAACCCTCTTTGTAAATTAAATTAAATATTAACTCACTTCAAGTGAGAAGTGGACAAAAAGTTAAAGATTTTAGAAAAAACCGCAAGTTTCTATCATTAGGCAAAGAAAATAGTATAAGCAATAATAATAAATTGCTTAAACAATTTTTTTTTTGCAAGAAATTAGTCATCACTTTATTCTATTTGAAAAGAGATAAAATTTAAAAATTTCCGGAAAAAAACCGCAACTATGTAGTATCAATCTAGAAGAAGATAGCTATGAACATTTACAATTTGTTTGAAGAATTATTTTTTCTAAATTAAATAAAATAGTCACATATTTTAGGTGAAAAACTCAATTGATTATTACCTCACTTAAACTAAAATGTTAAAAATAAATTGAAAAATTCAGAAAAACCTTAACATTCTCACCCCTTTCTAAGAGGAAGTTGCTGAAAACAATGATAAGCTGTTTAAACAGTTTAAATAAAAATATAGGTATCAATATAATATAGCCTCTGATGTATTTGAAATAATGTGCGTTAGAAAGATTTCAGAAAAATCATAATAAGCGTCAAAAACTCGAAAACCCAATTTTTTCACTTATGGGGGTTTTTTGGGACCTTATAAAATAGACTTATTGGGATCACATTTGATTTGTTATATTTCATTCGCATTATGTGACTAATTGTAAAGAGAAATGGTAAATTCTGAACTCGATTTACCTAATATTAAGAATTTATAATAAAATTTTTAAAAAAACGTCTTTTTTCTTATGGGGAGTACGTATTAAACTTTATGGGGCTTCCGCCACCTCTAAATATGATTTTTTAGAAAAAAGTACGTTTATTTTTTCGTGGATTCAAAGAAATTACCGAACGTTTTGCAAAAAATTCGCGAAAAAAAAGTTTGGGACCATCCCACCGCAGAATCGGATTATATACGGACTTGACATTTTTCGCGATAGATAGCTGATCAGTCTTTGAAGAAACATTTTTCGGAGTCTCTCCTCTGCCATGTCGAAAATTCTTCTTAGTTAGTCAATCCAAAGCCTATTTCAAAATATCATATGAGCATTTCCTTGAGCCTTTTTTGAGCCTGGCCACATAATTAGGGGTGTGAAGGAGGAGATCAAGTATCCACTCTTGAAAATTCTTCTGAATTTTTAACATGGACTTATGATACCCCAAGACCTAGACTGCAATAGCAAAAAGAACACATGCCGTGGAACAGAACCCTCTTAGAGTCTTATCTTGACTTCATAAGAAATAACAGCTTCTAAAATAAATTTTATTGTAAACAAAATTATCTTCGCAGTATTGAGAAATTATACTGAGGTTCATTTGAAGGTCAAGTGAAAAAGATACAAGTACCAAAATATTATCCGCATAAGTCAATGCTGATATTTTTATAGAATAATTAACCATAATACCCATGGCTCAATGATACATAGGCTTTAGTGTAGATCACAGCAAATAGTATCGGACTCAAAGTTTCTTTCTAGAGAATATCTAAGAATGGACTTAATCACTAACATTTTGGTAATGATTCCCTTTTTCAGTAGCTTTTCTTCCAAAGATGATAAAAGTTAATAGAGGAGAAGGCCTTTTTAGAGTCAGGTCGTACCCAAATTTTTGGTCATTGTAGTTCCGGATCTTTGAATAAAAGATAGGCATGTTTGCTGTAGCTGCGAATCGTTGAATTCATGTACCTAACCTCGTAATAATGGCTATGTAGAACATTTATTATATATTCAACTAGTACCGATGGAATATAATAAACAATTTATTGCATTTGATGCGCGTGATGTACACAAAGCCCATCGTATTGCCAGTAACTTGTTATTTGATGCACCGAACACGGAACCACAATTCAAACACGAATTGAACTGCTGACTATACGTAATCGGATCTGTTAATATTATTTACCAAAATCATTGTTCGTTTATAAGCAGGCACTGATTAAAAGAATGAAATTTTCAATACAACGGAATAAATCTCTACATTTCGAAATGATAATGTACTTATAGAAAACAGAGAAACAAAAGATTTTTGCACTTTTGGAAAATTCTGTTGCATATCAAAATGATACTTAGAGATTAGGTATGATCGTATTAATGTCTATTAACCAAATCAATCGGCTCAATAGATAATACAACACTGTCTCAGAACGTATTGATTCACTGCTATTTCCCCTCGATTAAGGTCATTTTCCTATGCGTGGTTCAGATTAAATTGACCATTTGTGTATTGGTCAACCATCCTCGAGGATCGAACGTTTGCATTATCGAGCTCTAGCAGCAGGTTGGAACTAGTCTATAGAACGAGAACAACAATTGGTACGTCTCATCATAGCAGCCCATATCCTGTCATCCGGTATGTTCAGCTATCTCCAATTCAGTGACTCTCCAATACGAAACATTACACCAGAGCTACAGTGTTACCATTGTGTCGAAGTTTGATTATAAGCACCCTCTGCTTCCACCCCTATGCTATTTACCTAGGCGTATCTCATAAGCAAGCATGTTTCGACCAACCACTTTCCCCAGTGTCGATAGGTATACTCCCCATTATCACGAGTCATCGATCACTACACTTTAATGGCCTCCAAAGAAGAAAGTTAAAAAGCTTGCGTTCTCCATACAAGGCGACCGAAGAAAAATCGCTGCTACTTCCGACAAGGCGTTCGACTATCTGCCTTCAACATTTTCCTCACCCTCATCTTTTTATTCTGACTCCTCGCTTTTCTCCTTTGCACTTAGTTGCTTAGTGTCATGCAGGATCCAACCTTTCCCTTCAGTATTCACCTTCAGAACCTTTCAGTAGAAACTACGAAGGCGATCAACTTCTGAGTGGGACACTTATATGATTGTGTTCGAAATTGATTTTTCAAAGATTCATGCGGAGGATTAGAAGAGACGATTTGGGGAGTTGAAATTCAAAAACGAATAAGAGCGATTTTAAGGAAGAGCAATTTTCCTCCTATTCAAATACGAAATTTCCTCAAAAACGATATTGGTTTTGCAGATATCTAATGAACTCCTCTTATCGGGGAGGCTAGATGCCAAGACTAGTTGCAAACTTCAGCCAGCAACAACCTTTGACATCACTCGCTGTTGAACCGATTTCGAGTAATCACGCCCAGTAGGGGCAGCCCTTAAATATTTCGACCAACCACGCCGATTCCAAACGGCCGCTTACACTATCATGAAGATTTCTCAACAGCTATTCGCAAATATAAGCCACACCTACTGGAAATTTTTCATAAATATAAGAGATACTTACCACACACCCTCATTTCACCGAAAGAAATTTTTCTGACGCCATATTCTAAAACAACAGAGAATTTCACGTCCAGAAACTTTCTGACATGACCTCTGGAAGTCATTTGGACGTCATTTGAAAAACAAATGCTTTTTTTAATTATCCGGCTGATACTTCGGCTAGGGATGGTTCTCTTAACTACGTATTATTGTGTTTTTTTCGTTCGTTAATCATGATCCTGATGTTCATGTGACATCATCACGTCTGGGTCAAGGTGAAATGAAGGTCAAGCCCCTTATTTCACGAGAAATAATTTTTTTCAAACCCAGATTCTGAAACAACGGAAAATCTTACGTCCTGACCCAATCCTGGTGTCGATGTGACCCAGTTCCGTTTGAGGCAAGGTTAAATGCAGGCCGAATCTCTCATTTCGCAAAAAAATTATTCTTCTTCTACCTACAAATCACCTGGGTGAAGTCATTCAAGCCGTCATGGCTGGCACAAGAAAAAGTAGCGTTACGATGCAGGGACTTGAAAATCCAGTATCAGCGAATTGTCAGTGTGAAAATATCAAGTAAAAAGGGATGTAAGTTTGCAAATCAACTCATGCTTAATCGTTCAGTCTTCAATCAACCTTGAACCAGACGTGCTAGGATCACATGGACAATGGGATCGTGATCTGCGACCCAAAAAACACAATTATACGTAGTTTGGAGACCCAGTCCTAGCCAAAATACCAGCTGGATGATTTAAAAATGAATTTGATTTACAGATGACCTCAATGAAGTGAGGGGTTTGACCTTCATTTAACCTTGACCCAGGCGTGATGAGGTCACATGGAGACCAGGATCGTGATCAGCAATCTAAAAAACACAATGATACGTAGTTTGGAAACCTAGTCCTAGCCGATATATCAGCTGAATTATTCAAAAGAGAATTTGACTCTCAGATGACCTCAGAATTACTTCTAGAGGTCATTTCGGTAATAAGGTCGAGGTGTGCATGTACACGTGAAATTCTCCGTTCTTTCAGAATCTGGAGTCAAAAAAATTGTTTCCCACGAAGTGAGAGGTTTGACCTCCATTTGACCTTGACCCAGACGTGATAGGTTCACATGGACACCAGGATCGTGATTAACTATCCAAAAAACACAATGATTCGTAGCTTGGAGACGCAGCCCTAGTCGATATACCAGCCTGATGATTCGAAAGAGAATTTGATTCACAGATGACCTCAAAATGACTCCTAGAATTAATTTCGGTGATAGGGTCAAAGTGTGCCTGGACGTAAAATTTTCCGTTCTTTCAGAATCCAGAGTAGAAAGAATTATCTCTCCAGAGGTGAGGGGTTTGAGCTTCATTTTACCTTGATGCAGGCGTGATGGGGCCACATGGAAACCAGGATCGTGTTCAACGATCCGAAAAGCACAATGATACGTAGTTTGAAGACCAAGTCCTATCCGATATACCAGCTCGATCATTCAAAAGAGAATCCGACTTTCAGATGACCTCAAAATGACTTACAGAGGTAATTTCGATGATAAAGTCAAAGCGTGTCTGAACGCAACATTTTTTGTTCTTTCAGAATCTGGAGTTGAAAAAATTATTTGCTACGAAGTGAGGGTTTTGAACTTCATTTGACCTTGATGCAGACGTGATGGGGTCACGTGGACACCAGGATCGTGATCAGTGATCCAAAAGGCACAATGATACGTAGTTTGAAGACCCAGTCCTAGCTGATATACCAGGTTGATGATTCAAAAGAGAATTTTACTTCCAGATGACCTCAAAATGACCTTTGGAAGTAATTTCGTTGATAAAGTAAGAGGTTCGACATTCATTTGACCTTGATGCAGACGTATTGGGGTCACATGGACACCAGAATCGTGATCAACGATCCTAAAGACATCATTGGACGTTAATGCGGACGTGATGGGGTCAAATAGACACCAGAATCGTGATCAGCGTGCCCAACTTGAAGATAAGCTTGATTTAGGGCTCGATCAAGGGACATGGCACATGCAATCATTTCTGAGCAAGATAGTCAAAATGTAAATAAACTGTTGCTCCTACTTAGACGCCCTAGGATGATTGTGCCGTTTTCTTTGCTGTTTGAAGTTGTTTCCATGGATCATGCTACTGCTTCAATGGAGCTTGTTAGTTCAGTACTTCTCCTTCTGCGAGATAAATTGTAAAACAAGTAATGCAACAGAGGATAGGCTACGTAGTCTAGAAACTGGCTGATGTTGTTTGGTGAAGAGGAAGAGGAGTCACGGCTTGGCTATAAATACCTTGCACCACCTGCATCTAACGTCCACCGACGTACTAGACTGAGTGGAACAGTCTTGTGACACACTGGAGGAACAAAGCTCGAGAATCATGTTCCAATGTTCCTAGACATCTTCTGTACGGGATCCCATGCGTATTTACATCCCGTCATGATTAACAAATTTCTCACCCCAAAAATCCCATCGAGGTGGATAAACTCGCTCGAGAAAACTATTTACATAGACTCTCAGAAATTTCCTTTCAGCGATAAAGAAACACTTTTACGGTTAAAATGCAATCGTTTGAGAATTAGAGTTGAAAACAGATACTTTAACGGTTGAAGTGCGAGTCGTTTAACTGAGAATAGCTTGAACGATAAGCGACTCTACTTTAACGCATAGGAGATGCAGTTTAACGGATAAAGTATGACGTTCTTTTACCGTAAAACTGATTGGGATCATCGAATCGTTCAAGGTTGCATGTATGTGCGCATGCGTGGAATAGCAACACAATGCTTTTAAAATGCAATCCTTTTACGATTAAAGTGCATACTCTTAACGTTATTCTAAGAATCGTTCCACGGTAAAAGTGACCATCTTCTAAAGATGAAAATGCGTGACTCTGTAGTTCAGATGACATAATTTCAGCGTTAAACTAGATCGCTTGAGGGTGTAAAAAAATTTGCTTTTAAAGTATCTTACTCTAACGTTTAGAGGACCGGCTTTATCGTTGAGAGGAAATTTTGAGAGTGTGCCCACACAAATCCCATCCAATAATCAGATGGTAGTTGCGGAATTGTCATAGGTTTGCGCTAAGACATACATTGATGCTATTTACATTTCAGAGAGACACGCAATATCTAAATGGAGTTACCTTGTGATTAAATTCCAGAATACTTACACCTATCGAGTGTAGGATAAAGGAAAGTAAACTAGAACTCGAGAACACATAATGATACATACATATATGTAGTTTACTGAGAGCATGCTAATTAAATAAAAAGCCGCCCATATACCAAGCTAATTAGAGACTAGCTCTTAAAACCCCGCGTTCTTTGCATCAAAAATATTTTTCTCTCTACTCTCAGCCTCTAGTTCTCTCAAACATATCCGGAGATATCCTTTTTCTCTGCCTTCCCATTTTTCTGTCCTGATTTTTCCCCACACAATAATTATCAACGGAGCTTTTTTTTCGCATCCACACGTTGGATGATTTCGAAGCTTTTGCCGCATTTCTACTTTCCAATTTGGCTTCGACTGCAACTATATCTCTTGGACGTTTAGGACCTCATTTTCCACTAAAGTAATTTACAAGACATAACCTTCAATATACGGAATGGAAAAACAAATAAAATTTGGTTTCCCACGAATTAAAAATTTTATTTCCTGAAAGTAATTAATATTTACTCCGATATGGCAATGTAAAGTAATGATTCATAATTCATATTCATACTTTCTATTTTATTATGCTAGGCACATTAAACAAAGAGTTCCACAACCGGGAAATAAATATTTTGTAACACCATAAATATTTATGTCACATAAATTTCTCTAGACCAGTCGAATAAAAAAATAAGAACTAAACGCTTCCCATAAAAGAGACTTTACATCGCTTTTACAGTCTGCCTGTAGTGATCTTTTAATAGAGCACTATATTATTATTTTATGGAATGTGACTTCATCTTCTTATGATAACCTCTATTAAATATCAATCAGACATATAAACCTTGAAACTCTTCCAATCAAGATTGATAAAATTTCAAATTGAAATTACAAGCACAATTTTTGTTGTGAAAAGTTGTTCAAATTTCTTTCATTTACTGAAAACTTGAAAGACTTTAAAACTGAGATGAATAAGTCAACTAGCGATTTTCGAATCTAGTGCTCCCTTTATGATAAATTAAAAATTTTTGACCATTTGAAATTTCAGTTTATCACCTCGATAAACTTCCAGCTTAAAAGTTCCCTAAAAGTTCAACTCTCGAACAAAGAAGACGAGTTCAACAAAATTTCAATTTTCAATAAATGAAGATGAATTTTGGATCTAAGAGTCAAAAAGGATGAGTTTTCAGAAATGTATTAACTTTGCATCAATGGAAATAAACTTCGAACTCAGGAGTTCAATTCTTGAACCAATGAATAAATCTTCCACCGAATAGTTGGATTGCCAATCAAAAAATGTTATTTTCTAATCCAAGAGTAGAGTTTTGGAAAAAATGAACGAATTTTCAACCAAATAATTGAATTCGCAATAAAAAAATGTTCATTTTCAACCAATAAATTTTAATTTTTTACCAAAAAAGATGAGTTTCCAAAAAATGTTAATTCTCAATCGAAGGAGATAAATTTTCAACCCAAGATGAGAACTTTGAAACAAATGAACAAATCTCCAACCGAATAATTGAATTTTAAATTTGAAAAAATTTTATTTTCGAGCAAAAAATGTGAACTTTCGACCAAAATGGATGCATTTTCAACAAAATGTTCATTTCCAATCAAAGGAGAAGAAATTTAAACACAACAGTTAAAATTTGAGGCAAATGAATGGAGCCTAAAACGACTAGTTGAAATTTAATTTCTAACCAGGAAAGATGAATTCGCGAGCAAAAAAGATTGATTATAAACCGAAATGTTTATTTCCGATCGAAAAGATCAATTTCCAATTTCAGAGTTGAATTTTGAACAAACAAACAAATCTGCCAACAAGAAGTTGAATTCTCAATCAGAGAAAGTTTATCTTTAACCAAAAAAGTTGGATTTCCGACCAAAAAATTTAATTTTGAACCAAAATATTGATTGTCAATCAATATAGATAAATTTTTAACCCAAGAGTTGAATTTTGGAACAGACTAATGATTTTTTGATCGAATAGTTGAATTTTTAATTTGAAAAAGTTTATTTTTAACCAGGAAGGATCGATTTTTATCCAAATTATTGATTTTCAATCGATGAAGATAAATTTCCTATCCAAGAGTAGAATTTTGAAACAAAAGAACAAATGTTCAACCGGATTGTTGAATTTGCAATTTCAAAAAAGGTTCATTTTCAACCAGGAAGGATTGATTTCCATCCAAATGGTTGATTTTCAATCGATGAAGATAAATTTTCTATCCAAGAGTAGAATTTTGAAACAAAGGAACAAATGTTCAACCGAATAGTTGAATTTTCAATTTTAAAAAAGGTTTATTTTCAACCAGGAAGGATTGATTTTCATCCAAATTGTTGATTTTCAATCAATGAAAATAAATTCTTAATCCAAGAGTAGAATCATGAAACAAAGTAATGATTTTTTATCGAATAGTTGAATTTCCAATTAAAAAAATTAAAAAACCAATCTTCGACCGAATAGTTGAATTTTCAATTTAAAAAAAGTGTATTTTCAACCAGGAAGGATTGATTTCCATCCAAATGGTTGATTTTCAATCGATGAAGATAAATTTTCTATCCAAGGGTAGAATTTCGGAACAAAAGAACAAATGTTCAACCGAATAGTTAAATTTTCAATTTTGAAAGAGGTTTATTTTCAACCAGGAAGCATTGATTTTCATCCAAATGGTAAATTTTCAATCGATGAAGATAAATTTTCTACCCAAGAGTAGAATTTTGAAACAAAAGAACAAATGTTCAACCGAATTGTTGAATTCGCAATTTTAAAAAAGGTTTATTTTCAACCAGGAAGGATTGATTTCCATCCAAATGGTTGATTTTCAATCGATGAAGATAAATTTTCTATCCAAGGGTAGAATTTCGGAACAAAAGAACAAATGTTCAACCGAATAGTTAAATTTTCAATTTTGAAAGAGGTTTATTTTCAACCAGGAAGCATTGATTTTCATCCAAATGGTAAATTTTCAATCGATGAAGATAAATTTTCTACCCAAGAGTAGAATTTTGAAACAAAAGAACAAATGTTCAACCGAATTGTTGAATTCGCAATTTTAAAAAAGGTTTATTTTCAACCAGGAAGGATTGATTTCCATCCAAATAGTTGATTTTCAATCGATGAAGATAAATTTTCTATCCAAGAGTAGAATTTTGAAACAAAAGAACAAATGTTTAACCGAATAGTTGAATTTTCAATTAAAAAAATTTTAAAACCAATCTTCAACCGAATAGTTGAATTTTCAATTTAAAAAAAGTGTATTTTCAACCCAACAGTCAAAATTTGAAACAAATAGACAAATCTGCGAACGAATAGTTGAATTTTGAATTTCAAAACAGTTTATTTTCAACCAGGAAGGATTAATTTCCATCCAAATGGTTGATTTTTAATCGATGAAGATAAATTTTCAATCCAAGAGTGGAATTTCAAAACAAAAAAACAAATGTTCAACCATATAGTTGAATTTTCAATTTTAAAAAAGGTTTATTTTCAACCAGGGAGAATTGATTTTCATCCAAATGGTTGATTTTCAATCAATGAAGATAAATTCTTAATCCAAGTGTAGGATTTTGAAACAAAGTAATGATTTTTTACCGAATAGTTGAATTCTCAATTCAAAAAATTTAAGAAGCAATCTTCAACCGAATAGTTGAATTTTCAATTTAAAAAATTTTAAAACCAATCTTCAACCGAATAGTTGAATTTCCAATTTGAAAAAAGTGTATTTCCAACCAGGAAGGATTGATTTTCATCCAAATGGTCGATTTTTAATCGATGAAGATGAATTTTCAACCCAAAGTCGAAATTTGAAACAAATAGACAAATCTGCAACCGAATAGTTGAATTTTCAATTTTAAAAAAGTTAATTTCAACCAGGAAGGATTAATTTCCATCCAAATGGTTGATTTTCAGTCGATAAAGATAAATTTTCAATCCGAGAGTAGAATTTTAAAACAAAAGAACAAATGTTCAACCGGATCGTTGAATTTGCAATTTTAAAAAAGGTTCATTCTCCACCAGGAAGGATTGTTTTCCATCCAAATGGTTGATTTTCAATCGATGAAGATAAATTTTCTATCCAAGAGTAGAATTTTGAAACAATAGAACAAATGTTCAACCGAATAGTTGAATTTTCAATTTTAAAAAAGGTTTATTTTCAACCAGGAAGGATTGATTTTCACCCAAATGATTTATTTTCAATCAATGAAGATAAATTCTTAATCCAAGAGTAGAATTTTGACACAAAGTGATGATTTTTTTTCGAATAGTTGAATTTTCAATTTAAAAAAGTGTATTTTCAACCAGGAAGGATTGATTTCCATCCAAATGATTGATTTTTAATCGATGAAGATAAATTTTCTATCCAAGAGTAGAATTTTGAAACAAAAGAACAAATGTTCAACCGAATAGTTAAATTTTCAATTTTGAAAGAGGTTTACTTTCAACCAGGAAGGATTGATTTTCATCCAAATGGTAAATTTTCAATCGATGAAGATAAATTTTCTATCCAAAGGTAGAATTTTGAAACAAAGGGACAAATGTGCAACCGAATTGTTGAATTCGCAATTTTAAAAAAGGTTAATTTTCAACCAGGAAGTATTGATTTTCATCCAAATGATTTATTTTCAATCAATGAAGATAAATTCTTAATCCAAGAGTAGAATTTTGAAACAAAGTAATTATTTTTTTTTCGAATAGTTGAATTTTCAATTTAAAAAAGTGTATTTTCAACACAACAGTCAAAATTTGAGACAAATAGACAAATCTGCGAACGAATAGTTGAATTTCCAATTTCAAAACAGTTTATTTTCAACTAGGAAGGATTAATTTTCATCCAAATGGTTGATTTTTAGTCGATGGAGATAAATTTTCAATCCAAGAGTGGAATTTTAAAACAAAAGAACAAATGTTCAACCATATAGTTGAATTTTCAATTTTAAAAAAGGTTTATTTTCAACCAGGGAGGATTGATTTTCATCCAAATGGTTGATTTTCAATCAATGAAGATAAATTCTTAATCCAAGAGTAGGATTTTGAAACAAAGTAATGATTTTTTACCGAATAGTTGAATTTTCAATTCAAAAAATTTAAAAGGCAATCTTCAACCGAATAGTTGAATTTTCAATTTAAAAAATTTTAAAACC
>WSXT02019996.1:0-14197 GCA_011762715.2 Neuroterus valhalla | reverse complement strand
TTTTTGCATTTTTCATCACTTTTTGTCGATTTTTCTCGATTTGAGCAAAATTTTGAGTAGATACGAATTAACGGACTACAGATTTGGATTCAGCGGATCAAACTACATGAAAAATTCATATGGTACAATTCAGAATAAATTTTTATGTTACTCTATAACACCGATTTGATGCGTTTTACCGATTTTTTGCATTTTTCTTCACTTTTTTTCGATTTTCCTTGATTTGAGCGAAGTTTTAAGTAGATACGAACTAAAGGACTGCAGATTCGGATTTAACAGATCAAATTACATAAAAAATATATCTTTTGCAGAACCAAAAAAATTTGTCCACGTGGTTGTTTGCAATTTAATTCAATTTTCAGCCATTTTTCTCGATTTAAACAAAATTTTGGTGGTATATTGGACAAACGGACCTCGAATTCGGATTCAGCACGTCAAAATACATGGGGGTAGATGGGTCTGGTTTCTTGTACAGACCACTTTCTTTTGTGTGCCGGTGTAATTATTCCTCTTACATTCCCTCTCAGATGTCAGATATATGAGGAAAAGCAAATAGAACGTGATAAATACATTTTTTTTTTTTAAAGATTCAGATAATAATTCTTTTTGTATGTTTGGGCTATCATCAATTCGATTATCAAATTTGAATCAGCTTCAAAAATCTCACGGAGCAACAAATTGTAAAACGTTTTTCTTATATTAAAAAAAAAATTCTTCCTCTCATGAATTATAGATATATTTAAATATTTTGAGAATCAGACGAAAGGAAATTTATATTCTTAAAATCAAGTGATAAGATCTCATTTTGATTCATAAAAAGAAAGCGATCATTTCTCGTTTTTTTTTCGGTAGAATTTTCAATAGTCTAGGTTTAGTCAAGTAAATTCCCGGTGTTTAATTAAATTCTCGTTTTTTTCCGGTTACCTGGTCAAGTCGCCACCCTGAGCTCTTAGAATCGTTCTATTGATAATTGAACGATTGATCATTATTAAGCCAATCGAAGAAAAATATCTGCTCCTCCGCGACGCGCTTAAGAGTTGTCAATAGATTTCCTGTATAGACCTATTTTATTCAAAAGTAGATTAATTGTATCTAGACTAAAATTTACCTCATTGAAGAAGTCACCGACCCATTTTGCCATTATCAGAACAATAATGATCGGAAGGCCAAAAGATATAGCCTGCGTGGCTTCTATTAAAATTGCGGTTAAGCTGATAGTCATTCGGACGACTCCTCCTAATTGTGCAGCAGCACCGAGCAGAGCATATTTTCCAGGATCCAAATTCTAAAATAAACATTCAATGATAACAACAAAAAATTTACATTTATAGAATTCTTTTAGATTTCCAACATTTTTAAAAGCCGAAATTTAGGAGAATTAGAGCCATCAGAGATAGAAATTATAATTCGAAATTAATAATTTGATTGTTTCCAATTTGAAATTATTTAATACACACAACGTTTCCAATTATAAAATCTAGACTTTTAATTGTGTTACTATTTCAATCCTTCTATTTATGACTGTATATTTTGGGGGCTATCATTATTTTCGAATATTGGAATTTTTAAAAAGTTGAAACTAGCAAAATTAATTTACTTACACTGGTTGGAAAGATGCGAGTAAGCCCGGAACCAATTAATCTACCCCATCCAGCACCAATCAAAAGCGATGGAATGAATAATCCACTCGACATCGAAAGACCAAAAGTGAAGGCCGCCAAGAGAAAATACATTATAACGAATATAACTAGCGTTAGATCGTTATATTTGCCTGGAGGATCGTGTAAAAGAGACCTAACCGTGCTCTCAGGTGTTTGGAACCACAAGGCAGCAGCAGCATTGTACTGTCCATCCTCACAAAACAATTGGATCGGATATTTCCAATCTTTATCTAGTACTTGACAATCATTACTGAAGAATATCATCAGGAAACCCATGGTGGTACCCATCGCAGCTACTGCCAGAACTTCCAGAACTTTCAACCACTTTTGTTTTATACACTTCATTCTGAAGCAAGTGATTTTGTAATTTACGTAATTCCAAAGTGCTCCCAGAAGACCTCCAATCGTTCCCATCAATATAAAGAGTGGAATTTCGTAGACTTGATAAAGTATAGTTTCGAATTTTCCTAAATTCAAGAGTCCTGGGTAGGAAAGATCACCAAGATGTCCGTGATAGGCACTGAGAACAATATTTAAAGTGAAAGTGGTAATCATACTCGCAAAAAATGTCCTCCATGTCAAACTTTGATTAAAGAAGCTGGTGCCTTCCTCGATACTAAAGAGAACGCCACCTGAATTTTTATATTTTTCAATTAAACGAAACTTAGTTTTTAAATGTTATTAAATCGCAATTCACTGGATTCAAATGCTTCAAACTGACCGATTGGTGCACCAAAGGCAGCAGCAACTCCACAAGCTGCACCTCCAGAAACAAAATCTCTTTTTTCATGATCCTCCCGAAAATATTGGAAGAATCTTAAGTCTTTATTAAAAGTCGTGCTCTTTCCTTGTGATATTCCAGCTGCAACGACTGCTCCAGAGTGAATCATTGGTCCTTCCTTGAAAAATTACTTTCATTCAGTAATGAAAAAAACATATATAGTATTTTTTTAGTTTATTTCAAATCTGATTTTAAAAATATAATACCTTTCCACCGGCTAGACCTCCAACAACTGTTGATATAACTCCTATAATTTTTACAGTCAGAGTTTTTATCCTCACTACTCGTGGAACTTTGATTCCGTTTAAATAACATTTTACTTGAGGAATGCCACTTCCGGCAGCTACAGGTTCTATAAATGTTACTAACAATGCTCCTATTAGGACCACAACTGTATTTATAACTAACCATAATACGTACGGCAGTATTAGACAATTTTCTACTGCACACTTATTGACATCTGTGATATAGAATTGAAGGAAAAATAGTTTAGATTTTTTTGGTAATTCAAGCAGCTCTAAGGCTTTTTTTAAGGGGAAACTCATGAAATCGGCTGTAGAAGCCTTCGAAAGATATTAAAAATTTGTGTGGAATCTTCTAGAACTTTTTGGAAACTTTGTGAAATTTTCTGAAGTGTATGTGGAATCTTCAAAAATTCTAGAAATCTGTTAAAACTTCGGGAAATTTTCGAAACCTTTCTCGAATCTTCAAAACGATTTCAAATTCCCGGTCATTTCTCTGTTCTTCAAGGTCAATTTTTTTCAAATCTCTGGGTCAACTAGAAGCAAAATATTTATATTTATGGCAAAACGCAAACGTTAATTTCTATCCATAACGTTCACTTTAAACATTCTTTAACACAACAGATCAAACATTGCAAAATAAGTCAATCTTGGGAAGAATACTCTAATTTTCAACAAAAAAATATCATTTTCTAATACAAATTGGAACAGTTTAACTTACAATCAAGAAAATCAATTTACGATAACAAAAATCTTCAACCAGAAAAGTTTAATTTCAAAACAAGAAGATGAATTTTCAACTAAAAAGATATATATTTAACTGGAGCACTTCATTTATCAACCACAAAGGTGAATATTCAAACAAGAAGAATAATTTCCAAATAGAAAGAATCATTTCTTACGAAATAATATAACGTTTTGACAAAATAGTCGAATTTCAAAGTAAAAAATAATTCTTTCCAACCAAAAATGGAACAGTAACATTTTTAGAAAAGCAATTTTGAAGCAAGCATAAGTGTTTTATACAAAAAAAAGAATCTTCAACCGAAGGAGGCGAGTTTTAAAACAGACAAATAACTTTTACTGAGAAAGATAATTAAATGAAAATTTGATTACTCAAATTTTAATTTGAGAAAAAATCAATGTTGAACCAAACAAATATATTTTCAAAAGAAACTATGGAATTTTCAATTGGGATAAGTGAAATTTCTAGTTGAAAAAAAATTACGTATAACAAAAAAAACTAACTTTCAACAAAAAAAGGTATCTTCCAACAAAAAAATAACTGTCAAACAAATCATTACATTTATACATAAAATGATGAAGAATCGAATGAAATTGTAAATGTTCAACTGGAGTAGTTGAATTTTAAACCAGAAAGACGAATGTTCAACTGAAATTATGAACATTCAACTAAAGAATAGATCAATTTTTTACAAAAAATTAATGTTCAACCGGAAAATACAATTTTCAACCAAAAAATACAATTTTTCAACAGAATGGTTAAAATTCGAACCATAAGAATAAAAATTTTCAAACAAAAATGGAATAGTGACATTGGCGGCTCGAGAAATTCATTTTAAACTGAAGAAAAAGATAATTTTCTACAAAAAATCAATTTTTCAACAAAATATGCGGAGTTTCAACGAAAGAATCGAATTTTCAATTCAAAAAGACAAATTTTCACCTAAATGTCGAATATTTTGAACTAAAAAAGATCAATTTTCCACTAAAAATGAAAAAGTTGAATATTCAGTTGAAGTAATTGATTTTCGATCGAACTGATGAATTTTCAGATATTATGATGAATCTTCAAATGAATATATGTATTTTAAGCAGAAGATGAATTTTTGACTATGAAGATTAATTTTCTACAAAAAAGCCAAATTTTCCACAAAGTACATAAATTCTCAAAGGAATAGTTTAATTTTCAAATTCAAAAATCAATGTTCAACTTGATACTTGAATCTTTTACCAAAAAAAGATGGATTGATTTCTCAAATTAGTTAGGATTTCAACCAGAGGTGAATTTGGAATCGAAATAATGCAACTTTAACATGAAAATTTTATTTTCAACAAACAAGTAGTTGACTTTTTAACTCAAAAAGGATGAATTTGCAATGAGCAATGCAAACAAGCCTTCCTAATTTATAATTAGTAAGAGGGGACTTTAAAGTTGTGACGAATTTTGAATGGGAGGAACGATTTCCTAAAATTCCTCTCGTCTAAATCCGAATTATAATTATTTTCAAAAGCTCCCATTCCATGAAAAAAATTCCCTGTTCCAAGTTATACTTCTTCACTGAAACTCCCTGCCCTTAAATGAAAATTATAATTTTTTCTGAAATTCCCTGTCCCAGGTCAGGTAAATGAGGAAAAACAGATAAAACGTGATAAATACATTTTTTTTCAAAAAACGAATATAATAATTCTTCTTGTAGGTTTGAGCTATCATCAATTCGATTATCAAATTCGAGTCAGCTAAAAAAATCTCACAGAGCAACGAATTTACAAAATATTTTCCTTACAATGGAAAAAAAATTCTTCCTCTCTATACATGTATATAATTGAATATTTTGAGAATCAGATAAAAGGAACGTTACGTTCTTTAAATCAAATGATAAGCTCTCTTTTTAATTCATAAAAATAAAGTAGTAATTTTCCGTATTTTTTCGGTAGAATTTTTATAGTCTACGTTGAGTCAAGTTAATTTCCGGTTTTTAATTGAATTCCCTGTCATTTCCCGGTTTTTTCCTGGCCAATAAAATTCCCGGTCAAGTCGCCACCCTGTTAATTTAGAATCGATGGAGGAGCGTTTTCGTTACCTGCGCGTTTTCGTCAAATGTCCACGTTTTGAGACCCCCTGAACCCAAAAAGTAGGGTTTTACGGATGTGTCTGTCAGCATGTATATATGTATGTCTGCTTATATGTTCGATAACTTTTGAAAAAACTGATCTATTGGATTGGACTTTGGTACACTCTTTTAGTGTCAGAAACTGAAGGTCAAGTCAATTGTCTTGAAAAGACTGATCTTATTTTTATTAACTTTTATCATTATAAAAGGATACATGTTTGTAATAAGTTATACTTTAAACTGGTGAGTTCTTCTATCGAAATGTCGACAAAGCAGGCGATTAGGGCTGTGAAAATTCCAATAAGAAGGAAGATAAACCATCTTGCTAATTTCTTTCTAATTATGAACTTATACCCCTTATTCCTTTCTTCGTCTAGAAGCAGATTGTTTTCACAAGGATCGTAGTCGAGACTCTATAATAATAAATAATTTAAAATTTTAAGAAGAATAGATTTTTTAGCATAATTTAAAAACACATATGTTCATTCTTTTTTTGAAAACAAATATCTTTATTTTTATATCGGAATGGAAATACCTCGTATTTGGTGGAAAGGAAATTTGTTCCTCCTGGATGTATTTCTCCAGTATTTAGTCTTCTGCTTTGACGATTAGAGAGACTTTCGATAATACTGTTAAAACCATAGCTTGAATCTCCTGCGCTTAGAAGCTGTGAAAGAGAAAAGTTTAAAAATCAATGAGTCATCGCTTATCACTTCTTGCTCTATTTAAAAATTGAATAACTAGAACGATTTGCTTATAACTCGTTATACTGGAACAACGGATTTTAATTATAATTATTAAAACTGGATAATGCATGTAACTTAATTCAGGTCGATGACCAGAATAAAACCGAAAAAGGACTCTAAACTTATTTTTGTGTCTGATTATTATTCGCAAATCACATTGGAGGATTTGAGTTGTTCATAAAAATATATTGTAAAATAGCGTTTGAAAGGTCATGAAACATTTAGAAAACAAGAAAGTTGTTTCCACTACAAGGATTTTCATCACAAGATGAATTGAAACAAAATAATTCTAATGATGCAATCTCAATATTTCTGAGCATCTAGATTTGAAAAATTGAGAAATAAACCTCTTTTAAAAAGAATTTTTGAGTATAAAGGAATCCTTAATGTTAATTCTTAAAAAGCGGATGGCTTTTCAAGAATCATTGTTCAAATTATTTTTAGGGAATACTCGAGTGCAAACAGTTTCGAATCGTTTCTGTTTTGAACTGTTGAGTATTTTGATAAATAAGATGAAATATAGATATAGAGAACATTTTTGAGGTTAGGTTTAAGAATTGAATTGAAAATAATTCTTACACGAAATCTGACGTTGACACTATCGTGGGAATAGGATAAGAAATTATTTCGAGGTGAATTTCTAGGCCTAAGGAGCCTTTCTCTGTCATCTCGATCTCGCCTGTCAGTAAGACTGCTGTCACTGACAATGCTGACAACGTCATTAATTAAAATAGGAGGTGTTGTTGGAGTCGTCATTGCACTGAATCACTGAATTCACTATTTTATCATCCTTACTCACTAATAACATTTTAGGATAAATATTTTGTTTGGTAAATTCAAGCCTCCTTTGTTTTGTGAGCTAATACCACTAACATTGGACTCAATTGGACTGCACTGGACCAAAGATATTAGATGGACTAACCGGAATTTCCCTATCGTTATTTGAGCTTGAGGTTTGCCTTTGTTGCCTATGGTCAGTGGTCACGTGATTTCGGAATTACTAACTTGGTACTATAATGGTACTCCCTAATCGTTCCAGAAGCTGGGGATTCCATAACATTGTTGATAAAGGAATGTGAATTACAGAAAATACGATAAATGCTTATTTAACCGTTCGAAAAAAAAATCTAAAGTGGAAAGATAAAACTCATAAAACTGCTAACATAACCTTTAACTCTTTCTTTTTATAGCATAATCTTAAAATTGATTAAAAGGAACAAAAACGTTTTTGATACAAAAAAAGGCCTATTATTCTTTGAAGGGAATAAGTTGGATTTTTATTCCAATAGTTTTATTTTCCACAAAGAAATGCATTTCCAACCACATAGCCAAATAATGATAAACCAGATAGTCAAAATTTCGAAAAGAAGATAAAGTGCTTAAATCATAGCAGTTGCATTTCTAACCCGATAGTTGAATTTTTAATCCAAAAGGACAAAATTTTTACATAGAGTACAATTTCAAACTGACGAGTTAATTTTTATTCTGAGAGGACGAACTTTTTACAAAAAACTTTGCACTTTCATCGAAATATATTCCATTCGCAACAAGCAGATAGATGCATTATCAACAGATTCGTTGAATTTGTAATACAATAGTTAAAATCCCAACATACAAAAATGCATTTTCAATCAAAAATTAAAGTTTTCAAAAAAAAGATCAATGTTCATTTTAATCAATATTCGATTCTAGTTGTATTTTTAACAACAAAATTAATTTTTAACCATGGGAGATGAATTTTCGATCCGAAGTCATGAATTTATGAATAGTTATAAATAGATGAAGACTCCACCAAATAATTAAACTTTTAACAAATATTTTAACTTGTATAAAGTAGATACATTTTTAATAAAAGAGTCAAATTTTCAACCCAAGTTGAAGTATTAAACAGACAAAAAAACTGAATTTTCAAGAAAATGATCAATGTTCAATCAACTAGTTTATTAATTAATAATAAATTAATCTATTATTAATTAACTAAATAATTATTTATTAACAAATTTTCAACAAAGCAGTGGAACATTCGAACAGATAATCAAACTTCAAACAAAATAGGAGTATTTTTACCCAATAGTTGAATATTTATCTGTGGAGATTAATTTTCTACTAACAGAACGAATTTTCAACGAAACAGTTTTAATTCGATAGTTGTATTTCCAACCCGGTAAATTTAATATACATTTCAAAAGGTCGACTTTCGGAAGAAAATAGTTTCTAGCGAATCTAAGTAAATATCCAATTTATAGATGCACTTTTAACAAAAAAGTTCATCTTCAACCAAGAAAGCTGAATTTTCATCTAAAATGGGTAATTTTGAACAACAAAAATGTTTATTTTCGACGAAATAATTAAACTTCCAACACAATAGCTGAAATTATAACCCAATAGTCAATTTATAAATCCAAAAGGACTTTTTTTAAAAAAGGTGGTTGGATTTTCGAACAGTCAAGTTGAATTTCTATTTAAAAAGGACTGATTTCAACGGACAAGTTGAATTCTCAAAAAATAAAAATGTTTAACCACATACATAGATGCATTTTTGACAAAATAGTTGCAGGGTGGCGACTTGACCGGGAAACCGGTACGGACCGGGAAATGATCTGGAAAAACCGGGAAATGACCGGGAATTCAATTTTGAAACCGGGAAATTACTTGATGCAACCTAGAAAATCCAAAATTTTACCGTAAAAATACGAGGAATGACCACTTTCTTTTAATAAATTGAAAAGATATCTTATCATTTCATTCTGACAATTTTCGAATTGTTGCTCTGTAAAACTTTTTTTAGCTGACTCAAGTTTGATAATCAAATTGATGATAGCCCATACATACAGAAACAATTATTTTCTCAATTTTTTCGAAAAAGAATGTATTTATCACGTTTTATTTGCTTTTTCCTCATTTATCTGACTTGGGACAGGGAATTTAAGAAAATAATTATAGTTTTTATTCTAGGGCAGGGAGTTTCAGTAGAGACATATAATTTTACTTGGAACATAATAATAATAAATAATAATTTTATTCGAATGATTTTCATTCGAATTGAGAAGAGAGAAAATGGAAAAAATCGCTCTTTCAATTTAAAATTCGTCAAAATTTGAAAGTCCCCTTTCCCTAATTTCAAATGAAGAAAGTACTTCAAGCAGTTTTCAGAGTAGAAGGAGTGTTTCAAATGAGAAACATTTCAAAATTATAATAGAAAACTTGTTCACATTTTTCATTGCGGATTCATTTTTTTTAGTTGAAAAATCAACTATACTTGATTGAGAGTTAAACTCTTTTGTTGGAAATTAAACTTTTTATTATTTTAACTTAAAATCCACCTCTGACTGAAAATGTAACTGCTTTGTTAAAAACCAATTTATAGTGAATTAGTGAAGATTCGAGTATTTAGTTGAACATTGATTTTTGAAATAAAAAATGATTAATAATAATTTTAACCGAGAATTCATCGGTTTGGTTCAAAATTAGTTTCTCTAACTGGAAAATGATCTTTTTTATTTCAAAATTCAACTATTTCGATGAAAATTGGTCTTTATGGATTTAAAATTTAATTAGTTCGTTGACGATTCACATATTTTGTTGAAAAATTGATTTTCAGTATAAAATTATCTTTGCTTCGAAAGTTACTTTTTTCATTTGAACTGAAAATTCAATTGTTTCTCTGAACATTCACATATTTTGTTGAAAAAATGGATTTTTGGGTATGAAATGATCTTTTTCTTCGGAAGGTACTTTTCTTGTTCAGAAATTCTTTTTCACGGTCAACAATTCAAGTTAAACATTTGAATATTTATCATATCAGACAAAAATTCATCTGGTTGAATACTCTTACGTTTGGTTCAAAGTAACTTTTAGGCCAAAAATGTTACTTTTCTATTTTTGGTTGAAAATGATCACTTCTATAGTTCAACATTTAACAATTTCGTTGAAAAATTGTATTTTTTAGTTGAAAATTAATTTTTGGTAAAAATTTCAACTATTCTAGTGGAGGGTTTATCATTTCGGGTAGAAACTCATCTTTCTGGTTTAAAATTCAACTACTGCGTTTAAACATTTATAATTGTATTTGAAGATTCATCATTTTGCTCAAAAATCGATTTGATTGAAAGTAAGTTTTCCTTTGTGTAAATCTTATTTTTTTTTGTTATAAGTAATTTTTTTCAACTAAAAATTTACCATATTCCAATTGGAAACTTCATAGTTGTAGTTGAAAATTCATTTGTTTGAATAAATTTAAAATTTGAGTATTCAAATTTCGGTTGGCAATAATTAATCTTTTTTATTGAAAATAATTCATCTGTTTGAGGATTCAACTCTTTTATTTGATGGTTCTTTGTTTTAGTTACGTTTGGTATGAAATTGGGGTTTCAAACTAAAAATGTTACTGTTCCATTTTTGGTTGAATACAATTATTTTTACATTCTCATTCTGAATGAGAAGGTATTGGTTTTATGTGAAAATTGACATTCAAGGATTTAATGAAATCTCCACGTTTTGAGACTCCCTGAATAAAAAAAAAATGGTTTTTACGAAGGTGTATGTCTGTCTCTCTGGCTGTAGTCTGTAGTCTGTAATCTGTATACTCGATAACTTTCGAAAGAATGATCATATTGGATTGTGCCTTGGCACACTTTTTTAAACCCGGGAAAGAAAGAACGAGGTCGTAAACCAGCCATTTTGGATGAAAAATCAAAGAGGGGAACATTTTGAACATTTTTTTGGACTTTTTTTTTCAAGAATAAAAAATTGTAAGCACAATTTCTTGTAGCGCTTGAAAAGTGAAACAATTTATCCCTATCATTTTTTTCGATAAAAACAAAATTGTCAGAGTTATTGCATTTTCAAAATTCAAAAATATAGAAGAAAATGAGAATTTTCAGCCAAGTAACGCAATATTGAAAAGAAAGTCAGAGAGAAAAAATGTTTCTTCTTGAGAGCCCTACAAGATGGTGAATACAACTTCTTGAATTCTCCCAAAAAATCGAAAATCCCAATTTAGATCGCACCAAAAATATTGGAAAATAATCTGTGAACTCGATAACTTTCGAAAGACTGATGATATTCGATCGTGCTTTGGCAAACATTTGCAGGGGCAAAAAATACAAGTCAAGTTCGTTAACCAGCTGTTTTGGATCGAAAATAAAAGAGGGGGAGCATTTTGAAAATTTTTTTGGACTTTTTTTTCCAAGAATCCAAAATTGTAAGTACCAATCCTTGTAGCACTTAAAAAGTGAAACAATTTATCCTTATGGTTTTTTTTTATAAATACAAAATTGTCAGAGTTGTGGCATTTTGAAAATTCGAAAATTTGAACAACAATGAGGATTTTTAGCCAAACAACGCAAGGTTGAAAAGAAATTGAAAGAGAAAAAATGTTTCTTTTTGGGAGCCCTACAAGATCGTGCATACAACTTTTCGAATTTTCTCAAAAAATGAAAAATTCCAATTTCGATCGCACAAAAAATAATTAAAAACAAGGTACGAGGTATATAAATTTATATTATATACATTTGATGCATTAGAGTTGGAGGTAATATAGAAAAGTCAGCGTTTCGGACGTTGATCGAGTGCGCAGCACGAGACACCCGATGAGAATGTATTCGTTAAAGCCGGAGAAGCTTGAACAAAATAGAATTCACAATCATCAAATACAGCAGGCGAAGTTCTACTTTTATTTTTTGTTTTAATCGTGACAACGCTTTTTAAACAATGAAAATCTCAATTTGCTAGCCAAACTATGCAAGATGTAAATATCAGTAGCAAGTATTGCAATGAGAGCTAAAAAAAAAAAAATTTCATCATAAATGAAGAAAATGTTTGATAATCTTCATAGAAGTAGAGGTTTTCAGCATTTTTGCAATGTTTGCAACTCTGTGTATGCAAACCGAGCGCGTAGCGTGAGGTAAATACATTATCGAGCGCGAAGCGCGAGATTCGAATGACGCGCACCCTAGGCGCGCTCAAACTTGCGAGCGCATTGTATTTTTTGGTAGAAAATTAATCTTTTTATTTGAAAATAATTCTCCTTGTTTGAATATCCACCTTAATGGTTGAAAATTGAAGTGCTCTAGTTAAATATTTATCATTTTTTCATCTTCTTAGTTTGTAATTCAAACTGTTCCAGTTGGAGATTCCTAATGCTATTAAAAATTCATCACTTTGGTTTGAAAATGAACTAATTAATTTATTTTGCAACTCTTGATCTGCTTTATTAAAGAATGTTTAAAATGGATATCAGGAATTGAAATGAATGTTTGCGTTTTGTGACAAATGTGCATATATTACTTTTAGTTGACCGGGAAAATTGAAAAAATTTGTGCGGAAAAACCGGGAATTTGAAATAAATAGTAAAGTTTTGAAACAAAGAAGATTGACATCCAATTTCAGTTGTACTTGCAGCAAAAAAAAGTTCATTTTCAACCAACGAAGCTGAATTTTCGATCCAAAAGGAGGAATCCTCAACAAAAAAGATGAATTTAACAGAATATTTAAATTTTCAACAAAGTAATTAAATCTGTAACAAAGTAGATTCATTATTGACCAAATTGCTGGATCTTCAGCCAAGAGAGATCCATTTTTTATTAAAAATAAAAGAAGCATCATCCGCATAACATCAGTTTTTTATATAGGCTAACATTTTTGTGACCCAGAGCAGCAACTCATTCAAATCTCAGAGATAAATTTGGAATTCGCGAGCTTTCATATTATTTCACCACAAAATTTAAAGGAATAACAATTTTCACCTTTGAGATTGTTATCAGAAAGGAGTCAGGCTTGGAGTTTTTATAATCATTTCTCAGAATTGTTCAGAGAATAAGCATTATGAAATTACAGAATTTTATTCTAATATTCTAATTTTAGTAACCCTAATCAGCGATAACAGAAGACTATTTTTACCATACGCGAACCAAGAAATCTATTGCACCGACCGATTCAACTAATCAAATAGATAACGAGAGGTCCTGGATTCGGATCCCAGCAGAGCGGAAAAGTCGGTCTCTTTTTTACATAGAGTTGTATTTAATTTCTTGAATAAATATTATGATCATTCTCAAAGAACAGTGATTCGAATTGATTCTTTTTCATTAAAAAAAATTGGAGTGTTAATTGGAGCATTTTTATTATTCAAATATATTTTATTGAGGAACGAATATTTTCATCATTGTTTATCACAGATAATTGAATAAATCTATTATATTTCATGAGTCTTCACTTTAAGTACAATTGGTATCGCAAAGATTTCGAAAAATTTGGAATTTTAGGAATTTCAACTTTCCTTGTGGGTGAAGATTATGATATTTTTGTCGCAGTTTCTTGTTTTGAATGTTATAATATCCTTAGATTAAAAGAAAAAATGTCACAGCAGTTAGATTTTTTTAGAATTAGTCAATATACTAATATATGACTTTTTGAACAAATTCTGACATGAAAAAATATAATATGCATTTTTAATTTGAATTTTTCATGATATTTCAAGAAATACGTTCAGGTTATTTTGACCACGTTTTCAATAGATTGAAAAATATTCGAAAGAACCTAGAATTGTTAGAAATTCATTCGAAATTGATGACTCAATGCCAATAAGTATCTTAATAATCTGAATATTAATTTTTAATAATACTTGTGATGAGCATTATGAATATTAGAAATATTCATTCAAGATTCATGATGCTCAATCCAAAATCTCTGTAAACATTAATTTAAACAAATTTTATTAGATAATGCCATCAACAAACGTCAAGATCATCATTTTTCCCCGCATGATTTTACTATCAATAATAATGTAACATTATTTATAATTGAAGGATAGTAATGTGTATTCCTAGTTATTGGCTGTTATTGTTAACATAAGAATGCATTAACTCTAACCATTAGTATGCTGTCTTGTAAACCATTTTTTTTTGTCACT
>WSXT02019974.1:0-14197 GCA_011762715.2 Neuroterus valhalla | reverse complement strand
ACTAAATTTGTCTATGATAACCTGGAATAACACGAAAATGACAAACATCAACTACAGACATAAATGAAATGAAAACATTGATTTTATTTTCAATAATTTAATGTATAAAATAATAAAATTTTTATAATAATGGAAAAGAAATTTGCCTTTCATAACCTAGAAGAGAACGAGAATGAGAAACATGAACTACAGTAATGAATGTAATAAAATTACAAAATATAAAAAAATTATTCTAATTATTATCAATCAAATTAATAAAAAAACAAGATTTTAAAAATAATGAAAAAGAAATTTGTCTTTTATAACCTAGATTAAAGCAAAATGAGAATCATTAACTACAGAAATAAATTAAATTAAATAATGAATAATTAAATAACTAACCTTGTTATTACTAATCAAATAAATAAAATTATCAGAAATAATAATAATAAATTCGTCTTTGATTAAAGAAAAACTTTTTACTGGGTGAGGAGAAGGGCTAGTCTAACATTAGCACATGATTATGTGCTGGAAAAATGTTTCAATTTAACGCGACACAAGTAATTTCGGTTCCCAAAACCAGGCCCGCAGGGACGCGCAGCATGTTTTTATGGATTTCGAATCTTATTGACATAAGTTACACTCTACACTGTATAGAATTCTTAAATATCTTGGATAGTTGACTATTTTAATACTTCTTGTTAGGTTATGAGATTCACGTGCGCCTTTGGAACTCACACACGGAATACTCATTTGAACATGCAATATATGATATTTCAAACAAGTTATTTACATATAAATGATCTACATACCTTCCGAATTATCCTCCAATAAACTGTTTCGAAACTGGCAGTGTGGAGGAGAAAATATATCACTTTGCAGGAGTTCAATATTCTGGAGCACGAAATCGCACTGAACTTCTCTCCAAAATGGTTTAGTTTCGACGGACCCCAGGTAAATTCCTGAAGGTTATAAACTGGTTTTAGGATGACACAGGGTGCAGAAACACCTATTGTATGGAGTGCAATTCACGAAAAACGAAAGAAAGTTTATTTTTTCATTTTTGCCGTTTCCTTTCCAATTCTAGCCCACTGTGTGTCGGAGAGACAGCAGCAGTGATCCTAATTCGGGCATGTAAGTATTGCGTTTGTCCGGCGCAGCGGTCCTCATTAACCGCCGTTCGACGCGTGATTCAAAACAGGCAAAATGAACCATTATTGGAGATAAAATAGATCATTATTATGATTCGCACATTAATGTCACGAATTAGCTTATTTGTAATTAAGGTTAGAGATAAAGTAATATTACGTATATTTTGTGAATAATAGAAAGATTCACCTTTACATTCCGCAAAAATGATCTATTACTTATAAAATTTACGCATCATTATTATTCCATTTCTGACCTTAATTACAAATAACATAAATAATTACAAATAATTAAATAAATTCCTGACATTCATGTGCAAATCATGATAATTATCTATTTTATTTTTTATGATAGTTGATTTTTCCCGCTTTGAATCGCGTGCCAAACGGCGGTCAACTGTGGCCAATGAGAGGACCGCTGCGCCGGACAAGTGCAATACTTACATGTCTAATATGGGGTCACTGTTACCTTTATTCTTTTAAAGGTAATTAATACTAAAGAGGAACTAAAAAGCTGATGATATTCCAATTTCAACTTATTCGTATAAATACATGCTAAAGAGGAGGGAACATGTGGGCCTCCATATGTGAAGGACTCTTAAGTTCAGTTTTTTAATAAACGACTTTTTTCTCATGTCATTGACAAAAATGTCTATATTGAAGCATTTATAGCCTAACAATTGATCTTAACTGTGATAACCATGCATGTTTTCTTTTTACATTTGTTTCAATGGAATATATATGCTCTCAGAACAGATTTACTGATCCAATGATATATTTATTTAGAATTAAGTATATTTCACCTACCAGGAATACTAAATTTATCTGTTCATTTTTTTTGTTACAGAATTAAGTTTGCAGGGGCAAACATGTTGTAGAGAACGTGGAGCACGCGAGAACTTAGGCCACCGTAATGCAGGTTATGAATCTTTAAAGTAACTCTTTTTCAAATGACTTGTTACTGTTATTATATGGGAAGGTGTACCTCCAAGTTCCCTTGAAGTTATTTCAAATAAGGCTATATTCCACTCCAATGGTTTATAGAATTAGAAAATAAATAAGCATGGGACTGACGTTATAGTTAGATACATATCCGTATTACCATTCAACTGCTGCGTTTAAACATGATTTCATACTGATAATGAAAATTCATTGCATAAGGTGTGTCGTTAGATGTATGTTAGTTATTTTCGAGGAATGTTCGAAAAACTCCCAAAGAGTTTCGCAAGGACACGCACTTCCCAAGAGTGTGTGGTTCCCGCTCACGAAAAAATCTCCATCCTATTTCTTTTTGGAAGAGATCTCCCCCAGAAAACTGCTCTCGCATCACTTTAAAAGGTGCCATTTTCCTATCTTGCTAGGGATCCAGCTAGCTTCAATCTTCTGATCTACATCTCCGTCATGTCGGCCGAAGAATTCTTCTCTTGATGCAGCCTTGCTCTTGATGTTGGATTCGCAGGATTCCTCTTTTGTATTGAGCCTCAGAACGCGATATATCCGAAAAGGAAGAACTGTAGCAAGTTTTTCCACTCCAAAGCTATATGACCCTTTTTGTTTCATCTTGAGCAATTCGTGGTTCTGGGACAACAACGTAACTTTTTCCACTCACTTCCGACATGGTTTCCTTAAATTTTTCTTGACTAAAAGTAAAAAAAAATGAATTAACTTAACCAATCCACTGTTGGAACTTGAGTTTCGCTGCCAGGTGCTGCTAAGTGCTCCGATTTCAATACCGATTTCAATTAGCCGGTGTCTGGCTAAACCATGTTCTTGAAAATTTTGAGGACCTCAGCATAGCTTGAACATTCTGCCGATTTCATTAGAACTGCTAAGGCCTGTGTTTGTCTCTAGTTATTCTAAAAAAGGTGAAACAATGAAAAATATGGTTAGAAAAACATAAAGCCCAGACCGCGGGATTTCGCGCCCAGAAATTATGCAATTTTATGTAACAGGTCGTGTACCTCGAAGATATACTCATCGTAACTCAAGATTGTAATCGAATGGCTAAAGCAGAGCAGAGTCAAATTCTAAGATTAAGGTAAAGAAATTTGTTGGATTGAGATAACTGATCAGGGACAACTAACGCTATCCCTAATTCATCTTCAACATTTTCTCACCAAAAATTGGATCCCCCCTTCCCCCACTGTTCAACGCTACGTAATATGTGGATGGCCCTAACCCAATTTCTCCTCCGTACGGACGAGGCAAACAACTGGATAAACTCAAACGTCCGTCTTATAAAGTGATTGCTTAGAATCCATGTCGAATTCTTATAGGATCATCCGCTATTTCTGAGATCATGCCAAACATCGAGGATACTTTGATTAAATGGCAGAAAAACTCATCCTGCATTACCTTAAGGTAACTTGAAGTTACCGTTTTGATCTCACATTATCATCAGGCTTTATCACTTATTGCGGTCCATCTAAAAGATGGTAAATAATCCAAGATAGAGCTGCATCAGAGCAACCGATTACCTTAATCTTGCGAAGCATATAATCAGACCATGATCTTCTTAGTCAAAAGCATTACCAGAGGTCGAGTGCGACAATAAGGTTACTTTACAAGGGCCCATGGCTCGTGTGATGTCAACTGTTATTCTAAGTAACGCAGTCTGATTGCAAAAAGGATTTTAGGAACTGTATTCATAAAAATATTCGCAACGCATCGTATTTATTCCTGGGGAATTCAGATTTTTGGGTTCGGATTATTCAATGAACCTTCCCAGCAAAAAGCCGCACTAAATATCATCGAAATTGTGAAGCGAATAAAGCAGATTATGAAATGTTAGTATATTAAGAATGTTTGTTTTATTTTTCATACAGCATTGCGACAAGTACCGGAAAGAGGTTCTCCGATCCAATTTAGTATTGGTGATAAAGTGTACCGTGAGATAGAAGGTCAGGAAGAAGCTGTTGGAATATTCAAATTTGAAGGATTTTTGAATCTTGAGGAAGATAGTAGGTTCTACCTAATGATTGTTTTATATTTTTAAAATATTCAAGAATTACTTCTCGGTCTACTTCTTTTTGCTACGAACTTCCACTTCTGAAATTCCCGCTCCCTTTATCACATACTTTCCTCCTGATGCCCTGGTCCAGGAATTTAAATCTCGCCTCATCAACACCTACTCCTTATTCCTTTCCGTCATTCATATGTTTATTCTACTCTCCCTATTTTTTCTTCATTTATACAAACAAACGACAGCCACCCCCTTCTTTTTTACCTCCATTTTTTTAATATTACCCCCCGAACCTCTTATTTCATCTCGGCGGCTACATTATCTTCTAGTAGTTCTCCACCAGCCTCTGACACCATCTCGCCCATGCTCCTGCATTACATTTACACATACTTCTTTGGCATCCAAGTCCTTAGTAATCGCCCACGTCTAATACTGCAGTACCACGTCCTTTTTTTAACAGCCTTGCAGAACTCTTTTTCTTCATTTTTAAACTTTTCTACATTTCAGGAAGCCATTCTCGCTTCTCTTTTTTTGTCTTCTTTCTTCTCCATTTACCCATGACCGATCTATCTCTATTCAGACATGGCCTCCGTTCTTTTTATATTTTTTAATCGAAAGAATAAATAATTCAAATGAAAATTTTTAAATCAGCCTGCAATATATGCCTCTATTTTTTTTTAATAGCTCTTTTGATACTCTTGCCTGGTGATAAGGTGAAGAACTGTGAATCGAAAGCTTATGCATGGTATGATGGAAGCGAGTGGAGCCGATAATAACTTCGTGGAAAGGCTAGATATGCAGTGAGCCTGAAGTTCCAAATTTTTATTCTAAATGTGAAAAAAAATTCGTTGAATACACATGATATTTCAAGAATTCTGGGTAGGAGAAAATTATATTGAACCTTCTCCTATCTCCATAATATGGGAAGAATTGCTGAAATTGTGAAAGACATCATTCTTCAGGCTCTAATGTGTCAACCACAATAGATTTATACTGACTCTCAATTTGAGTAACAGATAAAAATCTCCATAGTGAAAGTAATTGTAAATAAAAAGATCTTCATTCATTTACAAAAAATTTTCCTACAATTTTTTTTTTTTAACCAAAGTTATGTACACACACACACACACACACACACACACACACACACACACACACACACACACATTTCCTCTCCTAGGAAGGATCTACGATTTTGTTATTTGCTTTTTTTTAAAGAACGCGTCGTTCTTATTTCTTCAGCAAAAATTATATGAAAAATACAAAAATCAATTTTCAATCGTGGAAAACAACATTAGAAATAGAAAATTCTAGTTGCCAGTGAAACTATATGAGATCCGAAATGACACGTCGAGAAGAAAATAGGGGGGAAAAAACTATACTAATTTCGATGATCGTAAGAACAATACAATGAAAATACGTTTGTTCCAATATCGAAGCTTATAATAATTGTAATATAACCTATACTGCAGGATTCATAAGAAATGAAATGTATCATTTGTTCCGCATCATCTGAAAAAGCAGTCCCGGAATAAGGTATATGAATATGAATGTGAATATGAAGAGTTTTTGTTACGTGAATACAGCAAGGTTCTTTGAAATAAATAATGATTCCTGTTTTTTTATTCTGCACGAGCGACTTGCAATTTATTTATGCTTGTATTGGTGACGTCTGTTTGAAGATTTCACAATGTTAACTCCTTATTGTCTCAATGAAGTTGAAATATTCAATAGAATTCATTTTTCACATCAAACTGTTTTTTTTCTTCACATTTCTTCCTCTCAGAAGTTTCCCGAAATTATGCACGCATCCCTCGATAAATTCTTATATATCCACTACCGATTTATTAGTTCTCTATTGATCATTGGTGCCCAAATTTTTCCAACTTTTTCAATGCAAGTTTGAGTAAATGGTATTGAGAGAGAATGCATCGTTACTAGACGTTTCAAAGATTTTAGACATGTATAATTTTTTATCCAAGAAATTTGAAAATTCTACTGAAACCAAATCCCCTCCCTCACTTTGCAGGATTCAGGGAAAAAACTCCGTCGAAGTTTAAAACAAATGGGTTGACATTTTGGCGTGCCGCAGAAGCGTGGATAATCCAATCAGCTTTATATGAGGAAATTTTCCTTCACGAAGAGAATATTTTGAATTTTCTGGGTGCAAACTTACCTTGCGAGAGATTCATTCAGGATTTGTTAGAGTCCTAAACAGAATCACTAAAAAAACTGAGATTTACAATTTTGTGCCAAATTACACATTTATGCTTTATTCTTCTTGTTTCTGTCTTAAATGATTTTCGTTCAGCAATTGAAATATTTTTTATTACTGTTCAATTAATTCACAGTTTTTCATGAAATTTCTATTGAATCAATTCTGTATTCAATTCAACGGCTGGATTCCACAACAGCCTCTACGCTCGGCCTAATAGGCAAGTAGTAGGGGATACCATGATGCGCGTAGATCTTCCCGTAGCCTCCGGAAACATCCACGCGCATCGCGGCATCCCCTCCCTTGCCTACTTGCCTTTTGGGATTTTTTTTCACAAATAAAGAAGAAACTCTCTGCCCTAGATGTTGCTGATTTCCTTCTTCCCGCAACGGATAATGCTCCCATTAATATAAGGTAAAAGTCAGTTACAAAAACTGAAATAATTAGAACTAGACTTGAATAATTGTACACAGAGCATGGAATATCACCACGCTACTCTCGGAAAGAATCCGGATGTATCCACAATTAGTTATCAATCATGAGGCTTATGAAGAAGGCTTTTTACAAATGAGGCACATAGAGTAAGAGTAAAGTAACTTTTTTTTGAAGGAGGAATTGCAACAGAAGAACTGTGGTAGAAAAAGGAAGACAAATATCATGCTTTGGAAAATTGAAATTGAATATTGTCAGAAGTAAGCAGCGCTAGAATACTAGACCTTGGTGTAAAGATAAGCATTCCCCAAAACGTCTTAACAGACGCTTTGGGAATGCAACGAAACATTCCAAGCATTCCTGGGATTCAATTCTTGCAGGTTATTGCAATTTCGGATTTACCTTCCTTGGGTTAAGGGGATTCCGGAGTTATGATCGTCGGTAAAGTAGGAACCATTTTTTCTGATAAGAGTGACGAGGAAAATGGACATGTTGTTGCTCTCTCTGCGTTTCACGCATGGGAAATCGCGAAGTCGTTTTTCGACTCGATCGCTAATGAAAAATCAATTTTCTCTCGACTCAAATTATTAAAAATTCCATTTTATCGGGCGCTCTGGTATTTTTTTGACGGAAAATGGACCGTAATTAGGTAAAATAGACCGATATATGTGAGCAGTCGGAAAAACAACATGGCAGCGCCCATGGCAAGTGACAGCTTCGAGAAGAATCTCGCTCGTGCTCATTTTTCAGAGCTTTGCGAACATTCAAATGACCAGGGCGCTTTATTGAATAAGAAGCCGAACGATTTGCCGCAAAAAAAATTTATTTTTCTCATTATGAAGATACGAATAACGACTGCACGTTTTTCCATATGTTTGACGAAGAGGGAAGGGCGGGCCTTGGCGACATAGTCGACGCTTGTCAGTCCCGAGTAGCCACGTGTGAGTGCAGATCGTTGTGCATGTGTAGTCGAAATGATGATTATGGCAAAGCAAGAGCAGGGACGTATTTTTTCGTCAAATTTGATGGCATGAATATTTTTTATTTTCTTTGAAGTTGAACGATATTGCTCCAAATAATTAATTAAATTTATTACTGTTGCGGCTGTAAAATTAGGTTACTATATAGGAACAAAAAACCAAATTTAGCAGGTATATAGTTTTGGCTACGCATTTTCAAAATTTTCTAATAACAATTAGGAACGTGTTGCAAATTCGATTTTCAAACAAAATTGATACCACAAAAAAAAAGAATTTGAGTTATAAAAAAGGCAGAACGTTTTAAATATCTCATGAATAAGCCCTAATTTGTCCCAAATTATCAATTAAAAAATTCTTACACAACACGATTACCCGATGGTTGGAGAAGTAAAATAAGTGTTGAGATTTTTCGAAAATGTATGATTTTATTCATTTTTCATAATTATCTTCCATGTATACTGGAACAAAAACTAGAGTTTCCAAAAAGGCATATTTAATGATATTTGATTTATGTAAATTTTACAAGAAAAATTTCTATAAAACTTCACATGAAAACTATAATTTGCCAATGAAATGTTCAAAAATTATTAATAATCTTCTTATTTATGACCGTATGTGTACTATTTATAGTTAGCATAATCCAAACAATATTTTGGCCCATAAAATGCATTCGGATTTTCCGCCGACTGCTGCACTAGAAATATTCGAGAAAGAGGCGCCGGAACTTTTCGCTACGTTACTGCTCAAGTAGGTCCCGATACACACACACATTCATTCGGTAGAGGCGGCACCGGTCGTGCTTCGGGAAAACACGCTTTTGCCGGACCTTTTCCTGGGTTTAGGGCTTAAAAGTTATTGCGATCTCGGGTTAACCTTCCTGGGGTTCAAGGCTTGCAGGTTATTACAATTTCAGATTAACCTTCTTTAGGTTGAGGGCTTACGGGTTATTGTTATCTCGGGTTAACCTTCCTGGGGTTTGAGGCTTGCAGGTGTTTGCGATCTCAGGTTACGCTTCCTGGGGTTCAAGGCTTGCAGGTTATTGCAATTTCGGATCCACTTTCCTTGGGTTTAGGGCTTACAAGTTATTCGAATCTCGGGTTAACCCTCCTGGTGTTTGAGGCTTGCAAGTTTTTGCGGTATCGGGTTAACCTCCTGAGGTTCAGGGCTTTCAAGTTATTGCAATCTTGAGATATCTTTCCTTGGGTTTAGGGCTTACAGGTAATTGCGATCTCGGGTTAACCTTCCTGGGGTTTGAGGCTTGCAGGTGTTTGCGATCTCAGGTTACGCTTCCTGGGGTTCAAGTCTTGCAGGTTAATGCAATTTCCGATCCACTTTCCTTGGCTTGAGGGCTTACAAGTTATTGCGATCTCGGGTTAACCCTCCTGGTGTTTGGGGCTTGCAAGTTTTTGCGGTATTGGGTTAACCTCCTGAGGTTCAGGGCTTTCAAGTTATTGCGATTTTGAGATATCTTTCCTTGGGTTTAGGGCTTACAGGTAATTGCGATCCCGGGTCAACCGTCCTGGGGTTCAAGGCTTGCAGGTTATTGCAATTTCAGACTAACCTTCCTTGGATTAAGGGCTTAAAGGTTATTGTTATCTCGGGTTAACCTTCCTGGGGTTTGAGGCTTGCAGGTTTTCGCGGTATCTGGTCAACCTCCTGGAGTTTGATTAGGATGTCACGCTTTTTAAAGTGGGAGTGTGTCTATTCTGAGCGTGACTTTCGTGTTCAAGCATAAGAGAAGCGGGTGTATTTTTCCAATACAATCAAATATTTTTCATCTGGTAATAGTTATTTGGAGAGAAAAGTGCTTATTTTTTCATGATTGGATATTATATGTTAGTGTCTTCAGGAAAGTTAGTAAAATTCTTAATGTTGGTTTCAATGTTGCTTCTAATGAATGCCCATATATTTGTTTGAAAAAATATTTGAAATCGCAGAATCGTAATAATGGATTCCGGAGGGATTTGTTATATTAGTTCTCGAAACTGTTTGTTTTTCCCACGTATTTAAGATGAGAGAAGGAGATTGAACAAAGATTTGGTTACTGGCAACGATTCAGTTATTTTCCAGTACTATAGGTTAGGAGAATTATATGTAATAATGCAATATTTTGTAAAATTTTTCATATACGCATATGAAAAATGAAATGATCTACGTACATTCTAGATGATTCAAGGTATACAGTTGCGTAAGTAGATTGACGTCAGCTGATACGTTTACTTCTCTAACGGCAATACTATTATAATTTAATGTTTGAATTACCACGAATAACCCAATACTCAAAGGTCATGATTCTAATTATCTTTTCCAGATTTTTCTATGAATATTATGAAAAGAGTTCTTTTGGAACATTTTCAAATCAAATGAAGATTTGAAAACTTACAGTACTCCAAAAACACCATAAAAATCCCGAATTTGATCATTCTGCCAGTTTTAGCAGTTTGCGTTGCAATTCTGTTTCTGACCCAAATATTCATACAGAAAAGTTTTCACATTACTCATTCCAATAAATCGAAAATAAAAAAAGCCTCAGATCTTACTGAGCGAGCTGACAAAATCTTTCCAGGTGTGGAGGCCTAGGCTCTCGTAGAGAGAGGTAGGGTTAAGGGACAAGAAGCCTACTAAACCTTAGTAGTATCAACTGAAATTATTTTTGGGGACTAATTTCTTTGACCTGTAAGAATCAAAGGCCATAATTTTTCACATATTTGACAATCGCTTTCACTTAAATTGAATCAAGGTCATTGACAAGTCTGAAGCAAACATATGAAATTGCTATAAAATCATATTTTTTTAATCGGAGACATTTTATGTATACAAGACTTATGTATCGTTACTCAAAACGATAAAGAGAAAAGATTTCCGTTTTTTGTTTGTTATGAAATTCGTTTTGTTAAATCGAAATCTTTTATTTCTACCTCCACATATTCATTAAAAAATGAAATACAACTTTCTATTTGCGGATGATAAACTGAATCTCCTGTCAGAATCGATCCAGGTGACTAAAATGAGGGTCTAAGAATGAAAATTCTATAATTGTACATATTCATTATATTTTTCTATACATTCCTTCAAGTTTATCAAGCCACTTTTGGATCTTTGCAAACAATATTTTGATATGGTTGTCAGGGTGGCGAGGGTAAGGAGACAGTGGGAGAAAGAGTCGTTATTCTTGAGAGGCTCTTTGGGGTTTGGGAGCAGGAGTAGTCAGGGCTGGTAGAAAAACGAATCCTTGTGTTGCTAGGAGCCAGTCGTTCAATTCGTCCATCCCCTTGGCAAACGATTTGCGACTATTCGGAAGGGATAGGTAGCTGCGTGTGGCTTTATTTTCTTGTATACTTTTTATCTACTCCTTTTTTACATTCATCTTCGGTTACGCTTGTCAGGATAGCTGACCGTTACCGAGGACTGGTTAGGAGGTCGAGGGGTTGCGCAGTTACCCTGCGCCGATCACTTGACCCTGGCTATTCGCAACTGGATATCTAGACGTGGTTGACGGCTGAATAATGGTTTCTGCGGCGATTGCGCGGATGACCTGCGCTATTCACTCGATCTTGACTGTTTGTCACCAGATAGCGAAACGTTGTTGAAGACTGGATAGTGGAGTCAACAAGAAATGCACATTACGTCGGTTACATTAGGGGATCGACGGGGAATGGGAGGTGAGGTTAGGTTTCCCCGAGAGCATTAATCCATGCTGAAGAGCAGATAGCAGGAATACACGCAATCGGATGGAGGGAGTAAAGTGGGAGTTGGAAGCACTGAAGGGTTACTCAGGCCTTTTTCGACAGAATCAATGCACGCTGAAGAGCAAATCGCATGAATACACGCTATCGGAGAAGAAGATTCAGTTCGCTATGATAGCATGAATACACGCTATCGGATTTGGGGAAGAAAGTGGGAGTTGGAAGCACTGAGGGGTTACTCAGGCCTTGTCCGACAGCATGAATGCACGTAAGCTTGATTCTTCAGCAGAGAAACTCCGCTTTAGCCGACTTGCTGTTCTAGTGGACGGAACACGCCTTTTATACACCCGCGACTCGCGAGAAACGTGCGGGAGGGTCAGAAAACAAGTGGAGGGAAATACGCGCTTTGGGTTGTCACTTTGCTCTACTTTACTGTTCACGTAGCTTAACGTCCCTCCTCTACACCACGGTTATGATGCTTCGCTGGTTCGCAGAATGTGTTTGTTCCTTATCCCGCCATGGACATACTACCTTGCAGGTGTGTTCACAGCACAGGTAATATAGCTGCCTTCCTGTCCAATAGTCGACGGAGTTCACAATAAAGTCTTTGTATTTATTTACATAGTGAGTGCATGGAATAATAGCTAGAGTAGCTGTCAACTGATTAAATAGGTGTCGTCGGCGAGGAGGTTTATTTCGATTTATTGAAACTGAAATAAAATTCTTGCTCTATGCAAGTCGTGTACAACGGTTTGATCTAAGGAGCACCAAATGATGTTAGCTTCAGATAATCGAGATAATCATGTTTAAAAATATTTTTTTGATGAGAAAGAACGTAACCCAAGGAAAAATTCTAACATGTAAAGAACTATTTCGGAATGACAAAAAGACCAGACGATGACAAGAAAATGACTCCGCTTTCGTTCTGTAAAAATATGATTTGTATCTACTTAGAAACACGTTTAGTGATATTCAAGGTACTTTCCTATCGATGTATATCTCACCTTCAATTGGAGAAAGTCTTTCCATTAATACTCACCTAAGAATTCTAGCTATGAGCATCTTACTTCTCTACGATAAAGAATATGCTCAAAATATCTTATATGATTTGTTTTCGGAAGGTTTAATATAGTTTTAGATTTCCGTCTAATTGAGAAGAACAGTTTTCAATGCAAACAATTTTTTATTGTAATCCTCCAGGGGGCCATCCATAAAATACGTTACGAATTTTGGGCTTATTAACTGAAATTTCTAAGCCAAGCAGGAGCATTTTTCCAAAGACAAATAAATTCTTAGAAAAAAATTTCATTTCCAAACAAAGCATGTAAATTCAACCAAATAGTTGAATTTTCAAGAGTAGCTTACATTTTCAATAGAACAGTCAAATCTATAACCTGATACTTCAATTTTCAAAATACATATATAATTTTGAACATAAAATTTTATTTTTAGCCGAAGAAGATCAATTTTGTATCATAAGATATTGATTTCCAATCCAGAAGGACAAATTTCCAACATGAATTTCAAAATCCAACGTCATGTTGTACATTTTGCTGACATCGTAAAAATAGATATAATGCTTTCACGATGATCCATTATGATAAAATAAGGTGTTTCGGGTTTCGATCGTGCACAAAACTACAAAGAAATACCTTATTTCATCATCATGAAAGTAGTATCAACTCACATGTGAAAGTTACTTTCCTGAAAACATTGATTTCCAAGCTTCCTTATTTAATTAAATAAAATTTTTGGGTAGAAAGACGAAGAGAAATAGATGTGGAAAGGAATTTCTGTACTTCATGCTGGCAAAAATTTTAGTTTTAGGCAGCATCATTTCAATCATGTGCCCAACGAGATAAGCCTATAAGTACACGTTAGAATTAGAATGTGAAATTTTTCCATAAATGCCAAGAAGAAATCAGTTTTAAACTTATATATTTTTCAGCATCGATTCCACAAATTTCACATCTGACTCACGTGCATCCATAGTTTCTTCACCTCAGAGGCATGTTGGAACTGAATAGGTTCAAACCTAAAATCTTGTGCATAATTACTTTTGAAAAATTATAATTATTATCATAATAATGAAAAAATTCGAAAGTAAACTCGGAAAAACCATCTTCTTGAGCTCTAAGTTCGGATATGCATCTTCATATTTTGAATTTACTCCGTAAATGAGTAAGGGTAAAAATTACGTTTCTTAGAGCTCTGTGAGCTTTGGAGCACACATTCTTATCGTGATACTCGATCTTCTTGCTCAATTGTAGACGGACATTTTGCGTTATTCATCGAATTTTCAATGGTGTAAAACGAAACACGAGTTCTACCATAAAGTGGTTAGAAGACAATTTATAGGTCTGTCAGGAAGCTTTAGTTTATCATTCAGACATTTTTGCATACTCTGCATTATAAGGTGAGAAATTTAATTTTTTTATTTCGCTACAGCACTTTTGATGGGTGAAACCAGAACCGAAGGTCGAGTAAGGCTGGTTCTCTAAGGGTAAAACCTCGAGATATCACTAAAAAATACTAAAATATGAGGTTTTGCAAAAATGCGCTAAAAATCGATACCAATGCCTTCCAAGGGTGATTTTACGATGAAAAGTCATCAGAGGGTACTTATAGGTCCGTATCGAGTCGCCAAAGTCACCCCATGCCAATCCTCAAGGAGGGGGAAATGGCTCAAAGTTGCGTATTTCCGAGTAAAACGCCTAAATAATTGTGCGGTCCCTGGGTCATGTCTGTCTACGAGCACACGAGTGCAAACGAGCGGCTGTGCCACCTCTACACTG
>WSXT02019963.1:0-14197 GCA_011762715.2 Neuroterus valhalla | reverse complement strand
ATACAGACTCGAAAATCTTCCGTAATGAATACGGTGCTAGCAGTAGCCATTACGGTTTACTTCTCTCCGTGTAGGTATTCAAATCATTACTGAGTGATTCATATATTAAAGATCATGAAAAATAATTGATTATTATTCATAGATCTTTGCAAATTCAAATCTAATATACAATGATAACGTATGAAATGCATGTTTTTTCCATAAAAAAAAATTATTTCAAAAAATTCTCATTCATTCTTATATTAATTTTTTTATTTTTCTGGTGTGGTGGATTCCCCTAGGCTGTAGCCTACTCAGACTAGTTCGTAGGTCCGGCTCTGAGTTTGATTATCATTTTTTAAGCATCCATACTATGTTATTCTTCTTTGTATCCAATATTCAATCCGCTGTGTTACTTTATTTTTATCCACAGATGACAAAGTTCATCCTTATGTGGCATCATTCCTCAACTGCCCAAACTCAAAAAGTCATGTTTTTCAATTGTCTTCAAATTCTGGGAATATGTTCGCCTACCCAACAGTAGTTAATACACATACTTATAGACCAGGATTACGAACCCTCCCAAAGTGAGGGGGGGGGGGTGAATTTCCAACCCCAATGCCTGAAGGGGTAGTTTCAAACGCCTGTAACTTCCTTTATAATTACGCGATTTAAATTTTTTATGAGGGGTTTGGAAAGTGCTTCTTACACACTTTCATCTTATTTCATTGTTCATAACAAAAAAAGTTATTTGAGCAATTTTTTTAATTCATCAATTGTTTATTTAACTTTTTTTGCAATTGGGGCATACACGATTTTCTTTTAAATAGTCGCAAAAAGAAGCTTGACTTTTTTACTATGAAGAATGTCTAAAAAGAAAATGGACAAACAAAGATTTATTGAGTTACGAGGCCGGTTGTAGATGGAATCCTCGCGCTTGCACTCGGACGTCATGCGGCACCATACCGCGGAACAGTTTTCAAGTATGTCATTTTTTCGTATTGCTCACATTGATCCGAAATTGCACGAAGTCATCGGAAAAAACTATTCAGAAATGTTAACCGAAAAGTTTGAAGAGATAACCGCAAAAAACGACTGCGGTGAAAACCGTGTAAGTCCATCCAAATTTTTCTTCTCTTTTTAGACCCAGTGTAATAGTTTAAGTTTCTGCTTATTAATTTTCGGTTATCGCGACTATATATTTCTTCGAGATGTGATTATCTTATTTATATTATTCCCATTCTAATGGAGTACGTATGAGGTCTGAGGACCACAGACGAAGGTTTCGTGCGAAAAGAACCTCGAAAGAGAGATGTACTCCTATTCTTTTACTCCTTGCCTTTTGAAATATCTAATATTTTATCTCGATCAAATGGAATTATTTATACGAAATACTTGCCTTGATAGACCCAATTTATTGAGTGCAAATTAACACCCAGGTTAACATGAAACGTATGTTTAAATTTTTAAAAACATACTCCGAGACGAGTGGGAGGCTGAAAAGAAAGTCAGAGAGAAAAAATGTTTCTTCTCGGGAGCCCTACAAGATCGTCAATACAACTTTTCGAATTTTCGCAAAAAATCGAAAATTCCAAATTTGATCGCACAATAAATAATCAAAAATATTTTGTGAACTCGATGACTTTCGAAAGCGTGATCATATTCGATTGTGATTTGGTAGCCATTTCGAAGGACCAATAAGAAAAGTCTAGTTCATTTACTAGCTGTTTTGGGTCAAAAAAAAGAGGGGGAAAATTTTGGAAATTTTTTTGGACTTTTTTTCCCAATACCAAAAAATTGTAAGTATGTCTTCTTTTAGTACGTGAAAAGTGAAACAATTTATCCATAAAATTTTTTTTTATAAGAACAAAATTGTCAAAGTTGTGTCATTTTCAAAATTCACGAATAAAAAGAAAAGAAAGTCAGGAAGAAAAAATGTTTCTTCTGGGGAGCCCTACAAGATCATCAATACGACTTTTTGAATTATCACGAAAATTCCAATGAGAAAATTGAAAAATCAAACTTTTACTGTACAGCACATGTTCGAAAATCGAAATTTGTATTAAATTCTCATCATTTATGATTTAGAAAGTATAAGCACCACCCAAAGTTCCACATCTTTCCGTCTGTAAACATGATAACTCACCAAAAAATGGAGCGATCAAATCGGTCATTGATACAATTGATTTTTGTATAATAAACTGCGCATTCGATTCCTCTTGTGGAGGTATCTTAGATAATAAACTTGCATGTAGAAACTTCCGTCAAAAGTCGAGCGTGAAGCGCGAGTGCCACGATGAAAATATGTACCTTAAGGCCAACAGAGCTCTGAGAAATGTAATCTTCATTTATACCTAATTACGTTATAAATAAAAAATATGAGGTTGCATTGGGTAACTGAGATCTAAAAGAAATTGATTCGTTCAATTCATTTTCAAATCAGCATAAATATTGAAATGAACAATATCAAAAGTATTTTGAATGCGAGACACAAATACTCGAGCGCGCAGCGTGAAGCGCGAGATCCGGCGGACGCGCGCCCTAGGCGCGCTGAAACTTGCGAGTGAAGCGAGCTGCAGGCAATGAGAATAAGACCGCGAAGCGGACAGATTTTCCTTTCTGTGATTGGAGGAGAAGGGGATCGACAATTCATTGTGTAGTTTTCAAGGGGAGCGTGACGTAATATCAGGGTCTATCATGATGAAGAGGGAAAGACAAAAGTCGTCAAAAATTTATCACGGAAAAATTATCAATGCCTATCACTTCATTTGTGTTATTAGGAGTGATTAAACTGTTGTGTTCAAAATAGAAATTATAGTGCTTAAAGACAAAGTACATACCTGACTTTATTCCTAATCAAAGGCAATGAGGGAAATGCGATTTTTGGATGAATATTCGTTCTATTTAAGCAAAGTTCAGGTGGAGTTAATTATAATCTACCTCATATGTAAAGTATTCGTTCACAGAAACAATTTATTCTGTACGCATATGTTTGAAACATTCAGCGCTTTTAACATAATGTTAATTCATGATTCAAGCATTCTTCCGAACTGAAATTCATCATTCAAACGGGAACCAAACCTAAATAAAACTGAAATGTGTAATGTTTCGAAATTTGGTGTAGATATATCAATGATATCATGAATCAAATTTCCAAATAAACAAGTACAAAAGGAAATCATCAAAAGTTGTCGGCTACTAACCAGCGATAAGCCACACTTAAGGTATATTCCGAGAAGCATATAATGTATATGAGGTTGGTGCCATCGATCTTCATCTAGAATTTCAAATAATAACAAATACTATTGTAATTGATGTGTTATTCAATTCACATTGCCAATTTCATCGGAAATTATTTGTCATTCAAGTATACATCTCGCTCTCCTGAATGTTGTACAACGCTTTAGTTGGATTTGTAATTGTGATCAATCTGTATCTTTGTGTGATGATCGCAGTTTGCTCGAGGATTGAATTTAAAGCATAACTTGAGATTTTTATTTTGAGAAACGAATGATATTGGTAAGGTCCTTCTAATTTAGAATGTAATAAAGAATGCAACAAAAATCATGAGGACAAAATCTCATTTACCATCATATTAGTGTTCCAGAGTGCCGGCGTAACAAAGCATTGACACATGGTAAGATAATATGTGAAGAACTAACATATTGTGCGTCTATAAAAATAGTGTTACTCTTAGGGTTGCCAAGTGGCCGGCCTAGCCGGTTTTTCGGGTGCAAAGCTGGTAGCCGGTCAATAAGCAGAAAATAAGGCGAAAAGCCGGTTTTCTTGTGTTGAGAGCAGTTTTACACAAATAACTTGTAACTTTTGTCAGTTTTTACAAAATATCCCTGTTTCTGAACAGCTTTACCAACAGTTGCAAATCATTGCAAAACGATAATATGAAATAGGAATTTTTATACTGAATAAATAATGCAAATAACATGCATCTTTGTTGTAAATCAAGGCATTTCTTTTTATTGACAACGATCTTCCCAACCAATATGGCTTTTCTGTTTTTTTACATCCTCATTCTGAATGAGAAGGTATTGGTTTTCTGTTAAAATTGACTTTCGCGGATTCGATGATATCTCCACGTGCTATTAGAACATTTTTTGGGACTTTTTTTCCAATAATAAAAAATTATAAGTACGATTTCTCGTAGCACGTAAAAATTTAAACCATTCATCCTTATCATTCTTTTCGATAAGAACCAAATTTTCAGAGTTATGGTATTTTCAAAGTTCAAAAATATAAAAGAGAATGAGAATTTTTAGCCAAATAACGCAAGATTGAAAAGAAATTCCGAGAGAACAAATATTTCTTCTTGGTAGCCCTACAAGATCGTTAATACAACTTTTAGAATTCTCTCAAAAAATTGAAAACTCTAATTTTGTCGCACAAAAAATGATGAGAAAAAATCTGCCCGCATCGCGTGTCTCGTGCTGCGCACTCGATCAAAGTTTGTCCAAACGGTAGAAAGTTTTGCTGCCTAATTTCTTTCAAATGTTGTGTAGTTTTTCTAGAAATTCAATTTTTAATTTTGATTTTGTACGATTGAAACAAAAACTACGCGTCCAATGGAATTTTATTATTTCATTGTTATAGTTATTTTTCTGATTGAAATGAATTCATTTTATGGTTTTTCATAAATGAAGCAAGAACTGATTGTCCTATTAAAAAGTTAACTTTACCAAATTTGTAGACCTTTTTTTGTGCGCAAGTTTAGTTCATATATATATATATATATATATACTTCAAAAATGAATCCTTCTATTTTACATAATTTTTTGTGCGACCGAAATTTGAATTTTCTTCCTTCCGATAAACTTGAAAAGTTGTAAAGATTATCCTGGAGGAGTCCGAAAAAGAAACATTTTTTTCTCTAAACTTTTTTTCATATCTAGCGTTGTTTAGCTGAAAATTCTCATTTTCGTTTGTATTTTCAAATTTTTAAAATATCACAACTCTAACAATTTTGTTTCAATTTGAAAAAATCATAAGTATAAATTGTTCCACTTTTTACCTACTACAAGAAGCCGTACTTACAATTTTTAAGTATTGGGTCCCTCGAAATGTATATCAAAGGTCAATCCAATCCGAGTAGTCTTTCAAAAGTTATCGAGTATACAGACACGAACGACGACGACGACGACACCAACGACGACACCAACGACGACACCAACGACGACGATAACGACAACAGACAGACAGACACCAACGAAACTACTTTTTCGGAATCAAGAGGTCTCAAAACGTAGAGATTTCATAAATTCCGCGAAAGTCAATTTTCACATAAAACCAATACCTTCTCATTCAGAATGAGAATGTAATAATCATTGAAACCGACAACTTTCGGAAGAATGTTCAAGTTCGACCGTACTTTGTTACCCATTTTCAGGGACGAAGAAGACAAGTTGAGTTCAATAACCATCTACTTTGGATGAAAAATGAAAGAGGGGGTGCATTTTGAAATTTGTCTGGACTTTTTTTTCCAAGACTCAAAAATTGTAAGTACAGATTCTCGTAACACGTAAAGAGTGAAACAATTTATCCCAATCATTTTTTTTCGATGAAAACATATTTGTCAAAGTTTCGGAATTTTCAAAATCCAAAAATATAAACGAAAATGAGAATTTTCAGCTAAACAACGCAAGATATGGAAAAAAGTTTGAAGAAAAATGTTCTTTTCGGGAGCCCTCCAGGATGATCTTTACAACTTTCCTAGTATTCTCAAAAAATCGAAAATTCAAATTTTGGGCGTACAAGAAATAATTAAAACTGAAAATATTGATTTTTTGGTCAAATTGTGTAAGGCACGGGAAAATTTAAATAAACTAAAACCATGCACCAAAAAAAGATCTACAAATTTGGTAAAATTAACTTTTCGATAGGACAAGTAGTTTATGCTTTTTTCATGAAAGAGCATATAAAAAATGAAAAAAATTAACTTTGGGACAATTGACACTAGCTTAGGAAGAATCATATAGACGCAAGTTGTTTTCCAGGAAAATATCTTTAAATGTGTTATCAACTTCTTTAACAGGATATGTAGTTTTCATTTCAATCAGGAAAAATAACTATAAGAATAAAATAATAAAATTTTTGAAAAAATGACTAATAATTTTTCCCATTGAATGCGTAGTTTTTGTTTCAATCGTGGAAAATAAAATTAAAAAATTAAATTTCTAGAAAAACTACACAACATGTGAAAAAAATTTGGCAACAAAACTTCTCCACCATTTTGAACAACCCTTGATCGAGTGCGCAGCACGAGACATGCGACGAGAATACGTTCGTTAAAGCCGGAGAAGCTTCAACAAAAGAGAATTCACACTCATCAAATCAAAGTAATCGACATTTCACTTTTGAGTTTCACAAGTTTTTTATACAACTGTAGGGAGGTTCAAACGCCGAGCGCGCAGCGCGAGGTGAGGTTACCATCGAGCGCGAAGCGCGAGATCAGAAAGACGCGCGCCTTAGGCGCGCTCAAACTTGTGAGCGAAGCAAGCCACGCGCGAAGCGCGCTATGAGAATGTGCCCGCGCGGTGGGCAGATTTTTTTTCGAAACCAGCGAGACGCCGGTTTTTCGACTTCTCAGACTTGGGAACCCTAGTTACTCTGGGCGAATAACCACACAGAAAACTCCATATTGCTGTGACAGCGCTACCGACTCATTTAATTTTCAAAATGCTGTGTGATTCAAAGTTTGAATTTTCTCCACGCTACCCCCCATTTTGGTTCTATTTTATGTAGGAATATTTCGTGTAAAATTTGAGTGTAAGGACGTTGGACAGTTTCGACTTAGGATTTTTTATTTATACCCTTGGGCTGCAAAAATAAATATTTTCATCGTAAACATGAATATTCCGGAATGCAGAAATGCTCCGGTAGCAGACAATTTCGGCGAGGCATATTCAGCAACAGCGAGACCGGTCACTACTTCATTTTTTTCCGCACAAAACCAACATCTAAGATATATTCCGGGTGGTCTGCTTTGATTCCTAGATTCCTTGCAAGCCGATGGTCACCACAAATTTTGCGATTTACATCGCAGGAAAGCATAATCCATTAAGAGAAACTTTCAGGTCCTTGAAAACATTCCGTCCCAGCATAACCCGGCGTCTTGTTATTGTTTTGAACGTGGATGACAGCAAGAAAAACGAGGGGCGTGAAGTGCGAAGAGAGATCGTCATACAGCGACATCAGACGGTGACGCAGGTTTTTTTAGTTTCTATGCTTCTGCGTGATCGACTATAAGAATTGGCAGAGCCTGGTCTGTACAGGCTCTATACTAAATATAGCCTTCATATGGTTATGCATGAAAATATTTTTATTATTGAAACGATTACACAAAGCTTCCCAAACCACCGTATAATTAGCTGCGGAGAATTCTAGAGCTTTGATTATTTTTTCGGCACTGCCTTCGAATGATGCCCTCAAATAATTTTATTTATGAATTGCACTAATTTGGTTGTTTTGGTGAATGAGAAATGTTAACGTATCTCTAAAACCCAACCATTCCTCGAGCTCTCTTCTGAACTGAAGCAACTGAATTGTAGGTAATATAACCCCTCGTGCTCGTAGCAGGTTTTTCTGATTTTATACGTTTTTAGCTTGCAGGTGTTGAACAATAGGAGGCTGAGCAACTGGTACCCTCCGGGATAATAAGATTGTAGCTTAAGCGAGAACTTCAAAAATAGTCCTTTTCAACTCTTTTACGACAACTCGTAGTTTTTGATTCGTAATCGGTTAGTTCATCTATCTCGGTTTACTATTGGTCATAATCTTGAAAAGCTAGATGTATATAATCGGATCTAGATCATTTCATCCCATCACAACAGGCTTCCGACATAACCTCGAAAAGGCTCCAGAAACACTTTTAAATGGGAAGTAATGGTGGCCGGACTGCTGTAGCGTATTATATGTTTTTTGGGACTCTGAAACCAAATCCGAAGTTCATTCTATACCATCACGTCAGGTTTTCGAGATAATCTCATTTTTAGGGACCTATGGAGACTTTTTGAGGTTGTGTCAGAAACCTGACGTGATGGGGTAAAATGGACATTGGATTCGGTTTGAGCGACCCAAAAAACACATAATATGGTCTAGCACTTAGACCATCATTACTTTTCATTAAAGGGTGTCTGTGAAGACTTTTTAAGGTCATGTCGAAAACCTTACGCGACAAGGTAAAATGAACTTCAGATTCGGTTTCAGCGAACCAGAAAACATATAATGTACATGTTCCGGTACCTAATAGCCCATCATTATTCTTTTCATTCAAAAGTGTCTTCAAAGCATTTTTGAGGTTATGTTGAAAACATGACGTGCTGGAGGTTTTCGGACTTCGGATCCGGATTCACCGACCCCAAAAACATATATTCAACATGGTCTGACCTGTAGATCCGAAAATCGATTTTTTTTTGTGTGGCTGTGTAATCTAACCGACAACTCTGCTTTTTTAAATTACTTCTGGTAACACGATTTGTTCACTGGTCTAGGTTTCAACTTTTCAAACCACATATTATGTAAAAATATTCAACTTTGTTCGCGTTGCTATCTCCTAACAGCTTTGTGAATGCTGTTCCTAATAGGTGGTGTTGCCCCGAAAATGTAACATTTTTGTAGAGAAGGTGTTGCTGTGATAGCATCACAGACTTTACCATCTATCATGGTCAACAACAGGGGATGGGAAATTAAAATATCACCCATTGGTCGTATTTAATAAAGCTGGGCGAATGATTGTCTATTTGAGTCTGCATCTGATCCCTTTCAGATATTTCAGTAGTCTCATCAATGAATTGAATTTCTTTCAGTGCATGCATTCTAGAGGGCGCCGACAGATGATTTTTTCACACGATTATTTTTTTAAATAGATGAGGTTCTTGCGTATCCAGCTCTAAGGGAACAAGGGAAGAAATGATAAGGCTTTTATCATAAAAATCTCCAACAGATCGCTATTTGTAAGCTAAATGTCCCAAACAATTTGCAACAACAACAATTTGCAGCTTTCCTATACCACCCTCCAAATAAAGATTACAGATGCAACTAATGCTAATGCAGTACCACTCAATTCTATCAATTCCGATCATTTTTATGTTTTCAAACGAGTGGAAGAATGATATAAGATTCGAGTATCCGACCCCTCTTAGTAATAGCATCTTCAGTGATGGCATCTCCAATATAAAGATCAACTTTATCTTTAGTCATACCCGTATCTTGAGGCCTTTGAACCTTATCCTGGCCAGTGGTAATTGACCAAAGGTGAGAGGAACGAACGCCAGTATATTCATACCTTGACCTACCTTATGAGGCCGATGATGCCTAATTATATATATTGGACTGAAATTCATAGTTTTCATAATGTTCCCGCGTGGCGAGTCTAATCCATCCTTTTCGCATCTGTGCTCGCTCGCTATGGCGAGACAAGGATAGCTGATCCTCCGAAATGTCTCTTCCACACCTGTTTAGCACGCACAAAAAAATGTCATGCATGAACTAAGTTCAAAGTTTAGATTTCCTTTCAATGAAAGAACACAATATGCACTTAACATCATTTCCAATGAAACATCTATGATATATACATCAAATTAAATCACGCTTAATCTGAGGTGAAAGAGAAAATGGTAATATTAAAGTGTTTGAAGGTTCTGCACTAGTTCGCGTCTCAGACTGCACTGGCCCCGAATTATAAGGGTGTTTGGTCAAGTGGTGCGTTTGGGCCCTTTCTGACGTTGCCAAGGCAATAATTCGCTAGAAAAGTGTTACAGTATCATGTAGATGACTTTGGTAACTAGACAATTGCCAGGAGCGGACAGAGAAACGGCAGACGAAGTGGAGGTCAGATCAGCTGGCACTCTGTAAGGTGTTCTCTAATAAAGACTAGTAATCGTGTATGTCTTTATTCCTAGTATAACAAAAAGTTAAGTGAAAAATCTGGCAACGTCATCCTTTGGCTAAACTCTTTTGTTTAGCAGTTAGCGATGTCCCGTTAGGTACAGACTTGAGCTGAGCGCTAACCGACACGAATTTTTATGAGGGACGATTTACCCTTTTGAAGGAAAACGTGCAAAAACGTCCAAAATAGTTTCTGGCTGAAAGGCTTTAGGGAAATTTGTAGAACATTTCCCATTTACCATACATCAATCGCCACACGGATCATGAATCATATTCTTCATAATGATCTCATACAAAGTTTTATCCACGCAAGGGTCAGTAATTTCTGCAGAAATAAAGTTGTCTACTTTGATCGCTTCAACGAACTTACAATTTTGTTTCAGAGTAACTAACAAATGCATGTGTGGCAAACCACGTTTTTAAAACTCATTTGAATGCACACGTGCCTGGACTCGACAAACATCTTTTGCCTTGTGATAAAATCAACTAAATAATTCTTCTTAATATCAAAAATTCTTGCACATATATCAGGTTGATCAGAAGCTTGATGACTAGGTGACAAATTTTCCTGTATTTCCTTCCAATTAGGATTACAGGTCATCGTTATAACAAGATCCGGCTTCCCAAATTTTTTAACGATTGCTATTGAATCCTGATAATGCTGCATGATATTACGAGGTGATCCCACAAATGTTGAAGGTAGAATAACGACTCGTCCTGTTTGTCCTTCACAGTCATTCGCTGCATTTTGGAGATGATCCATCAAGCCCTGATAAGAATGGGCTCTCAATTCTTTCTGAAGGGTTCTAACATAGAAAATTCTATCTTGTTCAATCTTGATATAAGAATCGACAACCCATTGTTGGAATAAACGTCCGCTCAAAAGAATAGGATTGATCCCCTCACGTACTGGCATTCGATGCTGTACGTACATATCTCTGGTAAGATTCTTATTACTATCTTTGAGTTTGAGACTTGGATGCCATCCTTGAGTTCCCCGAGAATAAATTAAAGGACAAATTCATGGTTCAACATTAGGATCCAACGCATTTATATATTGAAGAGTCTTTCCGCTCTTACTTTTTATTGTCAGGTAGGCTTCTGATATTTCTCCTCCAGCAGTCATTGAAAAAACCATTGCCACTTCGTTTGATCTTTGAGGATTAAATCTATCTTTATCGATACCTGTTTTTGACAAAAATCTCAACTGAAAATCAATGTTATTCGAATCACTGCTGTTTGTTAGACGTTCAAGATTCTGAATCTCTTCGTGCATCATAACTAACATACAATTTTGCAAAAATGTTGGTGTCGCGAATTTCGTTCCCAAGAGAATCGAGAGTTTCAGAATCTAGATTCGAGTTTTGGCTCAATCGACATTCAGTTTCTTCTTTCCCACCTAAGATAAACAGCTGCCCATAACTATGCTTTTCACCGGCAGAAGGATACAAAGCCGTATTTATTTGGTAATAAATTTGACCATGTACTTTGGAACAGTAAGAGCCATTTCGTTGAGTACTCGAGTCACATAAATTTCCATTAAGAGAGTCAAAAAAAGCTTCATTGTAACCTCTGTCTCGTTCTCCGAAGTCCGCACCTGTAAAAAATTGTTTATTAAAGTGAAGTACATAATTTCATTTTTATCAAACTTACAGGTATTCAGACAGTTTTGAGCTGGTTTTAAGCCATAAATTTGCTTCAGGAAATTAAACAAAAATTGTAAAAAGCAAGTTAATTTATGTTGTTTTAAAAAAATTGGAAATCAACAAACATATCGCGGACTTAACGGGTTGCTCCGGAAAAATGAACATAACAGGTTCAGATGAAAGTCATTTATTATTCATTCATGGAATGTACAGATCAATTCAGCGCCGCACCCAAAAATTTTTCTCTCTCTGTCCTGCTCGAAACGGCGTTGTCTCAAAAGGTATATTGGTTGATCCAACAAATATACTTGTCGAGACAACGCGTTTCCCCACAAAATAACATATGTAAAATTACCAATATCTTTGTTATTCTGACCAAGGATTTTTTCCAGGATACGGCACTGGAATAATTAATTGGTCTATTCCCTACTGTTAATTTGAGTGGATAAGGAAAATGGTGAAAAAGGGAAAAAATGTGATGCAGTAGAACATTACCAGTTTTCTGTTTTTGTTGAATTCAAATGACAGTTCAGAAGATGAAATAAGATACTCCGTTGCACCAAGAAATGCAGTTGACAGGCTTGAGATTAATGCCTAAAAAATCCTTTCTCAGATTGTTTTGAATTCCCTATATTGAAAGAAATACGCACATGAATAAAATCTATTTTCCGAAAACTTTCCAATTAAAATGCATAAAATATAAAAAAGAAAATAATAAGATATGCTTTTGCTTATAAATGTCAATATTTATAATATTCTCAAGATTTTTGGTACAAAAGGAGGTATACATAACCTTAAATTCATACTTACATAAATCTTTGGATTTTTGATAGTAATTTCACAGTCGGGAGTTTTCTTCTTGCGAAGAACAAAAAATAAACTGCGGTTAACAATTGAATTCAGAGAACCAAAGTTCATTCCGTTTTTGATTCTTATTTTATTTCACAGCACAATAGGATTATTCAAACTGATCAATACGAATGAATCATCAGAGTAGGGGAAAGATCACCTGAATCTTAATCAATCAACACTCGACGTTTCCACTTCTCTAATCTCATTTACTTCAAAATGGAAGTTACAGTGAGAGATCTGACTAAAGGAATGGGAGCCTACGAAGCTAGAAGAAGAACAATTAAGAAATCTGTATACAATCGAAAATCTTTTTTTCCCAAAAATGGCGGATATTCAACATTTATAAATTTGTGTATTTATGGAATAATCATATCCTTAGAATGGTTTTTCAGGATTGAAATAATTGAAAATAAATTCATGCATGAAATTTATTATAATTGACACACGAAATAGTTTCGTATAATATTGAGCGCCTTACGATGTTTCTACAACTTATAAACGTGAAGGAAACTTTTGACATTTTTACATTCAGAAATAGGAAAAACTTTTTACATTTTTACATTTCCTAATTTTAAATTAGGTACAAATTTGCCTTTCTTCACGAAAGAATGTTAGTAAAATCCTTTACTTTTTTACACACAGCTCTTCAAGTTTTAAAAAATTTTTTTTAGAATATATTACGAAAAATGTATCAGAATTTCAAAAATATTAAAATTTTCTTGAGATCCAAATATAAAGAAGCTATTTCTTCTCAATGAACGAAAAAAAAATGGATAAATTGAATGTAACGAAAATCAAAAGCAGAAAAAAATTTGTCGAAACAGGAACCTCAGGATGCATGCAGACGAACAGCAAGTCCGATATTAATCAGTTTATTTCTGAAGAGGAAATCAAATATATCAATAAATAACAATTTCAAACAACAATAATTTTTTCATATACCTTATAAGAATCATTGTTTCCGATGTCCATGTTATCAGAGTTCGAGTCCTTCCATTTTCTTGATTTTTGACTTATCTGAAATCTGCAGATATGCCCACGAGTTCCCAAATTTGTCTGAAATAATCATTTAAGATCAACTTTTTATTATTTCGTTATTATTCGATTGTTTTCATTATTCAAATATTTTATTTTATTATTCTAGTTGTCCACAAATTTTGATAGAGTTATTTGTTTTTGTATATATTTAAATATTTATTTAGGTTTTATTTTTTTGAACTCAACAAATTTTTTTAATTTGTTTAAACATCATGATTTTATTTTTATATTTATTTATATTATTTTAATTTGCTTTATTGAAACAACGAATAAATGTAAGGTTAGAATGCGAATGTAAAAATGTGCAAAATATACTAACACGTTTTCATCGCCGATACTGATCGCATCACTATATTTGTCGGTAGACAATTTATATTGCGCAGCACTCTCCATTTTTCCAAAATACTTCCTTACTCGGAGAATTCTTTCCAATTTTTAGGATGCCGATAAATATTTTATCTTGGAAAATGGCAATGGCAATTGACACTCAGGGTGGCCAGATGCTTTAGGCGCCGAGTCGCCAGTTCGTGGCTCGCCACGGCCTATTTTTCGACGCCAAAACACCTCCAGGGTTGCCAGGACAAAATCAAATATTGTCGCCATCTGCTGTGAGAGAAATCGCCAGAAGTCGCCAAGTTAGCGGGAATTTTAAAACGCATAACAGATGACATCAAATTAATTTCTGTTATGCTTATTAATGAAAACTCTCTAATCCTAAATAATTATATGTTCACTTTATAAAAATGAATTGAAAATTTCAATACTTTTCAAGAATATTTTGAAAT
>WSXT02019952.1:0-14198 GCA_011762715.2 Neuroterus valhalla | reverse complement strand
AAACGGATAGCTTTTTTTTTCTTCTCCGCAAGTCTCAAAAGCCCTCACAGTTGATGCGCACACGCGTCCACTGAGCAGTGAGCAACTGAGGAGCAGTGAGCAAGTGAGCATTGGAGTTAAGTACTTGGGGGTACTCGGAGGAGTACTCAGACCGTATGGTATTTAGCGTAAATTATTAAACCACCTCATCCTCCCGCGAAACCTCCCACCAGTCTTTGACCGTGTCCACGTGCATAACAAGGATCGCTACATAGGGTGGTGAAAGTCCGCCCGCCAGTTACCTCGTATATAACCACTCCACAAAGCGTACACACTGCCACGCGCGCAACCCATACGGTTTCTCTCTGGTCGAGGCGACGCGACGCTACGGGTGGGGTGAGGTAGCCGCCCGCAAGGGCGGGAGGGCGGAATCAATACACCGATATGATAGGATGCGATGTGTGCGAGAGAGGGTGAGATAATGCATTGGCTTGTCAAGAGAAATCGCATCCAACACAGATAAGCAAACATGGGAATGAAAGAATCAAACGGAGAAACTGAAATCCTTCAAAGGATAATGGATGGCGATGGAAACAGTCAATCAAAAAAGAAATATGGTAAAAGAGCGGGTAATAAGAGAAAATGTGGGAAATAAGAAGAGAACGAAAGGTTCTAGATGATAGAGAAATATGTGAGAGGACAACATTAACAGTTTTTAATAAAAGAATCCATTAACGTGATGTCTCATTTTACTTTTTTCTGGGTACATGTGAACCTCTCCGGATCAAAAGGGGATACTCGTGGAATCAGCCTGAGAATTGTTGTTCAGAAAGTCAATTTTTAAAATCGTTCGAATATTAATTTCAAGGACTGGTACTTGTAGAGAATGTTAGGAAACTTTTTTTTTTTTTCATTTAGCAAATATTTGTAGGTTTTGAGGTTTTTGAATTAATTGATAAAAACTAGATTTTTCGAAAACGAATTTCCATCTTTTTTCACGTCAACTCGCGCTCACTCAGTCAATTTCCAAAATTTGTAAATATATATAATACTAAATTACATTTTCAAGTCTTTTGAAACTAGCTGAGGAAGAAAAACGTAAATATTATTTATTAGGGTTTATTATTTATAATTATTTATTTATATATTATAATATTTATAATTTATAATTTATTAATAAGGTTTAAAGCAGTTTTCTGGAAATTTTCAGATCCACCGCTTCAGTGGTTGAAAAATTATGCATGTTTTAAATTGCAAGCTGAAGTCTTGACGCTGTCCTATACACGTGCCTCCTTGGATACGAACGTGTAGCAGCGGACGTGAAGGTCAAGTCTGATACCAAAACAAAAATGATAACCGTTTGTAGTTTTCTTCTAAAATATACTATAAATAAAGCAAAGAAGCAGTGAATGGATTATTTCTTAGAATACCTGCAAAAGTATTATTTTTGATACAGGTTTATTTTAGTTATATCCAACTAATTTAAAGAAGACTCTCAAAATGAATCGTAGTAGAAAAAGAGAGGCATGCACAGTTATGGCTCAAAAATAGAAAAAAATGTTCCAGAAATTGAGTACGATTAATAACAGTTATTAAAAAATTTTTAATAATCTTTTATCATAAATGTAATATTTTAGGACTATTTCTTTCTTGATTTCCTAAATACATTTTACAAAATAATTAATAGGTAGCCTGAAGTTATTATTCTAATATTTTCATGAACAAGCTGATAACATAATTTGTTATTATTTTAGGGAAACGAAAACATTACGAAGTCTAAAACTAAGGAAGTCGGCGTTGAAGATATTATAATCCCAGACAGATCTTTCAAACCTATTAAATTCTGCTGTGGAGAAAAATGCTACCGAAAATTTGCAAATCTTCACCAAGAAAAAGTACATAAAAACTTTTGGGATCTTTGGAATTATAATGAATAAAATTTAGTTCTCACATCAGTGGAATTTTATAATGTAGGGATCCTTTCGAAACAAATGCAGGGGAAAAAGTAGTCCAGTTAAATCCTTTCGAAACAAATGCAGGGGAAAAAGTAGGCCAGTTAATTCATTGGATTTATTTATTTCCTACCGACGAAGAAAATGTTCCAGTTAGCAAAAAAATTTGTTGTGCTTTCCTGTACTTGGACAAAAGAAGGTATTTTTTTAAAGTAAAAATTCAGAGCCGAGATGCCGAAGAAACTGAACGAAGTGACGGATATGATTGAAAGTAGTTTAAAATGAAGAATTATTTACATAATTTCTAATAAATCAATTATTTTGATGATATCTTGAGTATTATTTTGTTGTCAGGTTTGACCTTCTCGTTCGCTGCAAGACGTTTGTAGCCGAAGAGGCACGTGCACAGGGCAGCGTCAAGACTTTAGCTTGTAATTTAAAACATCCATCATTTTTCAACCATTGAAGCGATGGATCTGAAAATTTCCAGAGAAATTCTTTGAACCTTAATAAACAACTTTGTCACTGGAAGTATTTCATTGCTTGAAATTTGCTCGATAAACGAAGCGCTTGAACTTTGAAATACATCATTTTTGCAAAGCCTAAAAAAATCAACAACTTTTTTTTCTATTAAAATATTAACGTTTTTCTTCCTCAGCTAGTTTCAAAAGACTTGAAAATGTAATTTAGTATTAATCATATTGACAAATTTTGGAAATTGACTGAGTTAGCGCGAGTTGAAGTGAAAAAAGATTGAAATTTTGTATTTTCGAGAAATCTAGTTTTTATCAATTAATTCAAAAACCGTAAAACCTTAAAATTGAAATTCGCACGATTTTTGAAATTGACTTTCAGGACAATACTTCTCAGGCTGAATCCACGCGTATCTCCCCTTTTGATCCGGAGAGGTTCATGTATAATTTTATTAGCCTATTGCTAGGAGCAGAGTTTGCAATGCAAATCTCGTTCAAGAGAAAATCCTCATTTAAAAATTCAAACATGAATAACATAGCACAATATATGAAAACCGTATGTAATCTTCTATAAAAAGCGGTTCGTTTTGAATATTCCGGATTCATGTCACATTGAAAACTATAACATTGCAAAATGTCAAGATAAGGAAGAGTCGTAGATGTTTTGCATTATGCAACCGTGGGCAAGGAGAAAGACCATAGATGGCCGTTTTTAAATCCCGCTACTTCTTGATATTCATCGCCAGGGATTTTCAGTTAAGATACTGAATGATACATAAAGGTCAATACTTTAGATTCTGCTCTTTTGCCCGCAAACCCGAAATTCAAAACAATTTGAGCTACTATAAAAAAAAAGAGAGAACAGTAGGTGATAAAACACGCTAATCGATTCTCCATATTTAAATCCTCGTTCAAAACTAAAATTTCAAAACAGACATTTTCAGGTGAAAAACTTGATTTAAATAATGTTATTTTGGATTCACTATGTGCTGGTTTTATTCAGTCATTTACATTGGCCAATGAGATATATTGCACGCGTTCAACATCAACCGTATGTATAATAAACACGCTTATCATAGAATTGTGTATGTGGTCACGAAATCTTATTATGTAATTAACGATTCTCTCAAACAATTTAGTGAATCGATTCTGTTTCACTAAATTTTATTATTTCAGATAAAAAAAACCAGCAACGCCTGAAGCTCGAATGTAGCTTATATGATCAGACAATGACTTTTTATTATGTTAGTAAGCTGATAGCTTGTTTTGACTTTTCGTGACTATATTCAACGACATTCTTATCATGTCAGTAGACAAAGTAGACAAATGTAAGACCCGAACATTATAAGTAACGTTAGAAGAAGTTCATAAATGTTGATCAAGGAATTATTAAGAAGATTAATACAATGAATATTGCGAGAAAATTGATCTTATTTGAAAAATTCTTGAGCATGAAATAGTTGTGAAATAAGTAGTCAGTAATCAGCTCGCAGCAAGTATACATAGAATCGTTATAAGCGTATTATCAACAAGAGTGTAAATTAAAAGGACAAGAACGTAACACACACATTTTATGTGCTAATTTGCAATTCTTATTGACTTAGATTCTTTACTGCTACGTCTGAAAACTTTTACTGGTCACGTTAACGGTACATCACATGGTCAAAGGTCTTCTAAAAAATTTATAATTGAACAACTCATTCCATTTCACTGATACCGGTACTCTTGTTATGTTTAACTTTCAAACAAAAGTCTTAAAATTCGATCATTAAAAGATTCTTGAATTTCTAGAAAAGTTTGGTTGTTAAGTCTTGTGATTCTTGTTGTCAACAATGCACTTCAAGACAAGAATATCTCAATCTTGTTTACCAACAAGTCTAGCTTCATCATCACGACAAAAGAGTGGGGCTACGAGAATTTTTTCAAGATTCTTGGCTCATAACAAAACAAGATCTGTTTTCGAAATGTGTTAGAATGAAAGCTTGATTTTTGTGTTTTATGTTGCTGTAACTACATATGTTTCATTCAATGACATATATGTCTTCGACTGTGACTTTCGTCTGCGATGGATTTTTTAATCACTCTTCATGCTTAAATTAAGTCATGAATTGTATCTTTTCAACATTGAAACCGATATATTTATTTGGTACTCTCGAAAAATAACACTCATTGGCTCTTAATCAAATTGACATTGTGGTCTCGGCACAAACTCAACACAGATGTAACGAGCGATTAAATTGTATCCGAGCTCGTGCGAGGAATTGTAATCAGTCGGCTGCATACACGCTTCCATGTACCTACTGATAGCGCGATTCAAGATATACTCTCCGTGCCCGATAAAGAAAGTTTATTGACTATCATGAAACAGAAAGCGTTACACTAATTCCCTGTATTGAGTTCGGTGTTTCGTATGGCTTTTGCGAGAACTTCATTTTAATTAACTAGAAGTAAATAGAAGTATCACAAAAAAGGTAGTACTCAAAACTAATATTGAATCATCGTGTCTAAAAAATGGAATAATTCACTCAAAGCTGGTTAAATCGGTTTATTTTCGTTGATGGATGGGGCTTTCCAACTGGCTGCTTTTATTAACAACTCCTCTTAGTCTGTTACAATGAAATTACCCGACATATTTATTCACGCAAGGTGGAACTAAATGGAGGATTACTTTGACCTGTTGGCAAATTTCACCGGACAGGTAAATCAATATAGTATCGACTGGCCAATCCGACAACTGAAATTTGCGATATCAACAACATTCATTTTCTAAAAGGTGTTAAAAATATTCTCATGGTCGAGCTCATGATATAAAAAGGTTTGTTAGCATCGACAATGTGAGCTCTTTCAGAACATGGTCTGTTTGCTAGAGTTATATGGAGAGGTTATAAATAAAGTTTAGGAACTTATCTTGATGAACTTACGAGGAAATTAGGAAAAAAAATCTTTAGTTGATAGTAAAAAATTTGTGATAATTTCATTTAATTCAGATCAATCTAAATTATGTACTTAGACACGTAGCGACAAAGTGGGCTGACCTTCAACCTTTATTCAAAAGCAAATTATTTCCACTTCCGGTGATAAATGTTGAAGTATCAAATCCTATTGAAAACTGGCATTCTAAATTATGTTAATGATATTAGGTTAAATCCTCTATGAATTGCAAACCTAGAATATTAACCAATTTAGAAATATTGAACTTACCAGTTAGCAGTCGGATGCATTTTAACTGATATGATGAAAATCAAAAAATTTTCTTGACTAGCAAGCTCAATGCCAAAGTGCTGGTCTGGTAATTATACACAGATTTTCGTGTGGGAGGTAATTACCTCCCCCTGTTTCGCGAAGGCTTCACTCTTGTTTGCGTATAAGTAAAGCGAATTTTAGAGTGCCTTGTGGACAATTTTTATCACTGGCCGAAAGGCAAGTGACAGGGTCTTTGAGTCAACAGAATCAACAGTACAAACATACTTTGCCGGAACTTCAACAGATGGCGCTAGTGATCAATCACCTGGCCGACCTTTTGGGGTCGAAACTGGCTGACTAAATGACTTTCATGGCCGAACCTTGGGTGATTTATGTACTCTTTTACAAAATAGGTGTTTTTACTCTGTGAATTGTGTTCTCGAGGAAGATCATATGTGAATGATAAACTAGGAAATATAGGCAATAGTTTCAGGCACGTTGAAATATTGCACGTTCAATTCTCCATTAAGCCAATACCGTGAAACACGTAGCTAATCGAAAGTGGCCGTCGACTGGTTCCACTGAACTACATTTACAGATCTATGGAATTCTTGCAAAAGGAAAGACCCAGATAAAGTAAGATACTAAATATAAAGTCGTTGAAAAAAATTCCTTCAATTCGAGTGGACACTTCCATAAAGCTACCATTTGATGAACTCAAAACTGTCCAGTTTTTTCAAACTTGTTCGGAAAAGGGAAAACTGTTTTGCTTCGAATTGATGAGATAGCTGAAAAATTCACAATGACATCATAGTAAAGAGCTCACAATTCATTTAGCCTATTGGTCATATTCCAATAAATCTGAAAAAATGCACACTCACTGCTTTAACGAATGCAGAATTTTGAGAGTGTCTCCTCAGAACAAAACAAAAACTTCTTATTGAAAATAACCTAACGCCGAGTCTTACAAATTATTTAATAAACTACTCAGCGATTTCCTAACAAAATTGGAAACTTCCTTATCCCTAATTTGTTTCGTTAATGACTCCCGGAGACCAAGCTCGGGTTGACTTTCAATTTATCGCAAAGCCAGTCCCTGGAGCGATTAGACGCCGGTGAATTTGATAATCGTCAGTAATTGTAAATAATTATAGATGATGAACTTGAGCAATACGGATAACTAAACTTAGTCTCGGCGAGAAAGTTGCCTAGATATCACAACTTGTAGGATATCAAAGGAACTTGGTAGAGACACGCTCTATCGGATTCGAAGACGCCTTCCAGAAAAGACCTGACGACCTAACCTATAATCTAGCCAATACAAGCGCAATGCATACTTACATACGACTGTCGGGTTCTGTACAATTTTCATATTATAGATGTAGATGACGAGGCAAAGATGGCATATCGCATTTGCGCGCGCGCACTATACGAATTACGCAACTGGAAGAAAAGTACATACGTATGTACATAATACGCTTAAACGACCTACAAATTACAGGTTCGGGGGCTTTGCTTTTCGCTTAGAGTAGACTGATCAGCGGATAAACCTTTTGATACCGTACTAAGGATTAACGGAAGACTTCAGATACCAGGAAAGGGATAAATTTATTTTCCTTTCTCCAGATTTGTCCATTGTTTCACTTTTTGAAGTGACAACTTTTTGTGTCAAGGTTAGTACTCAAAAAACTTGAAAGAATGTCGAGGAAAGTGCAGGGTAATGCTCTCTCTCGCTCTCTCTCTCTCTCTCTCTCTCTCTCTCTCTCTCTCTCTCTCTCTCTCTCTCTCTCTCTCTATCACGCCCTCGCTTCTTCAACTTCTCTTTCTTCCGCCACTCACCCTCCCTCAATCTCTTCATCCTCTCCTTCCGTCCTACCACTCTCTCTCTCTCTCTCTTCATCTTTCGATCCTTACACTCGCACTAAGACTCTAACAGTACAGCGGTATACAACAGTGTATAGCGGCATGCGATTTTCTTGAAGGTCGTCCTTCATACACGTGCGTGAACCAAACCTTCGGGTGGGTGTATCAGCAGTTGAGCATGGATGATTTAATAATACTTGTTCAGCTAATAAAATTGATTATATAACTGACATTGAACAACATAACTGTTTTCAATACGAACACTTATTCATTTCGAACCTACTCTCAAATCGTCTAATAATTTCCAGGAATATTCCAACTAATTTAAGTGTTCAAAGAAAGAACATTTTAATGCACATCATATGAAGTTATCACATCTGTCGGGCGTTCACAACAGCTAACTTTTTTTCTCAATTTACTTTCAATTAAACATGTTATTTTACTCAAATTTCCTCACAAAGATCAAACATTTTTCAATTTCAAATTATACAGGTTTAGAGCTTCATTGATTTCAAAGTCAAAACAAGTCACTAATAACCAATAAACCCTTCAAATCTGGAATAGAAACGCAGAACATCTTCTATAAAGGATGATAGTATCTTCCACGCTGAAGCTGATATCACTTTACTTTTTAATAACAGGAAATTCCAAATCTGGGAAAGAGGAAGTACCACCTGTTTTTTAACTCTTTTAGGAATTCAAATGCGTAAAAGGGTCACGTGAGCCCACTGAATTTACTTCTTCTCTTTTCTTGAGCTGAGTCTAAGTAGTACACATGTCACTCATGCAAAAACGTGTTACGTAATACCTTCGTGAGCGTCGCGTTGCTTGAACATCGATGACGGACAAAAATTTCGGTCCCACTGATAGAATCTTGTGAACAAAGTCTTGACCTCTTTCTTAGCGAAATATACGTCGTACAGGATAATGTACGATTTGCCAACACAACATCGAATGTCTATTCACATCAAGTATATTTTCAAACTATAATTGAATATTTTATAAGTAAATGGGACTGTTCATTGTTGAAAAGTTAAACTAAGTTAATAAGTCCATTAAATATGTTACATGGTTTAAAGTAGGTGTAAAACAACGCGAGATGTGATTTAGGATTTCAATGGCCTAATACCGCTCTTTTTGTGTCTCGTTTAAGAGTTTATATAAAACTGTTTACGTGGCACAGTAAGCTGACGGTTACTACAAACGGTGTTGTGTTTATTTAAGGAATTATGGATTTTATTATATTATTTTAGAAACAAATTTTTCTTCTATGAATGACAAAAAATTGATATTTTCAAAAGAAGAAATTGGAAAATTTGTGTTTAAAATTGAGAAATATTCAATGAGGAGAAAACTTTGATTATAGTCCTTGATTGCATAATAATCTTTACATTTGAATGTTTCAAAAGGAAACAAAAATGAGAACATGTCCTGTAATCTTGAAAATTACTTCGTGTATAGAGCTCATTTTCTAAAACTATCTATTATTACCTAAAGATAATGACAAGAAATAGGCTAACGTTTGATGACTGATTCCGAGGCGACACAGAAACAATTATTTCCATAGAATTTCCACAAGAGACATCAGATAAATACAATTCCCAATTCTTTCTAGAAGATCCGGGAAAAATTGAGAAACTGCTTATCAAACCAAAATTTTATATATATATTTTTTTTTTGTTCACTTATCCAGATTCATTCTATCATCATTTTTTTTCAGCAATTTACTTCAGAAGTTCACCATTTTTTTCGATAATAAAAGTTCAGTAATCAGTAAATTCTCTGAGACTTACTTTGTCCATAAAGATAGAAGAGTGCAAAGAATGATTTGAAAACTAATATCAACTACAAGCCCGGAATATCCCCGCACAAGAATATGCACTCATATCTTCAGTCAATAAGTGAGGAAAGCTAAGAGCACCGGAAAGGGAGTATAAACACTAATTTACAGAAAAAATGAAGAAGGGAGAAAAGCAGAGGAAGTTTAGAAAAATTTACTAAATGAAAGTACGGTTAATAGTCCTCATGATTTCCTTCCAAAATTTGTCGGAGCTGAACTTTTTTTAGCAGACTTAATCATGGGTCTGCCTATAGAAAATTTTTTTTCTTCATTTTTTATCTGCAACTCCGATCTCGAACCTAGATGTCAAATTTTCGAATGGAACGAAACGAGCGTATAATTTTTGGCCTTTATATATCGCAAACTACTTATTGCCTTCGTCGCAAACATCAGTCATAACTTGTTTTTCGGTCTCTTACAGGAAATATGGCTCTCGTTAACTAAAGCCCAAAAACTAAACGATTGCTTGGTTCCATGAAGAAATGAAACTCCAAACCAATCTTATCTTAGGGAACAGGAAGTGAAGCCTAACTCCAGCTGAATAGTACTATAAGCAGAATTTTGGTCCAAGTCTATTGGAAATGGATACAAAGATACTTGACTTTAAGTTGCATGTAAATACAGAACAGGGCAAGAAGAAATAAGAAATAATAGGAATCAAAAACGACAAGGAGGATCTTATTTCGTGTCTCGAAAATGAGATAGTCATTTCGATTCCAATTCGTAACAGCTAGGATTACAGAATACAGACGCAGAGCATTCATCGAATTTCTGAGAGAAAATATTCGCATATCCTTCGAAAATTCAATAGCCTCAATCCAACAGGATTTGCATAGAATCAATTTCAACCTTTATCCCCATACGATACATATTTTTTTGCAGTTCAAAAATCATTACTTAAAACTAACTTCAGAAAAAAATGTATTTGATCAATAATATTTGAGTGAAAGATTTGCAATAGATTTAAAATAGACTGAGATACAATAGATTAACTATTGTATTACCGGAATAATCAACTTAATCATCAACTTGTATCATTCTTTATTATTATTTATTAAAGCAGATAAAAAATCTGTCGTATACCCTCTCACGCACGACATACGACACGTGTAGTCGAGAAAAATTCGGAAACCTTTGCTGAACGACCTATTCAAGTCACGGGATGTTGACATACAAGATGATGGAAGAGTTCTAATTTTGATTGATTTCAATCGATTTTGCATTTAAAAAAATTTTCAATTATTTTAAATACCATGATTAATAATTCAATTCGTAAAATTTTTACTTATTCAGATTTATGGAGTAAACTTTATAAAAAACAATGGAGTATTATTGAAGTCATAAACTTACTAACTTTCCCCTAATTATAAAATTATTTTATTCTCTTGCAAATTTTTCACGAACTTAGCACCTATAATTGCTCTCTCATCACAGTTTCTCATCATACGGTATAATATGTGTAAATTTCAGTTGTATATTACAAAAGTGGTATGTACGCTAGCTCAGATGATAATGACAGCATCTCGCTTACGAAACGAATTCCTGTTTTTTTTTTAACGGCATCATCAAAACAAGTGTCGTAACACGTTAGAAGAAACGTTGACTCGTAAACATTGATTTTCAATATACTTTCCTGCGGTAGTGTTTTACGCCATTTGGAGATTCTCTTCCGTTTCGAATAGCGTGAGACTGTTAGCGATTTTATCGATCGAGAGGGTAGTGTATCTTGAGTGAACGATAAATAAATCTCGAAGAAAGAGCAAAAAAGATACATATACAGTATATATATACACATCGAGAGAGATTGAAAATGGGGTTTACGAGCAACGTGAGGAGTCCGATGGATCTCCTCTTGAACCTAACCAGCTCTATGGGGTTATTTCCGATGCTCTGTGGACAGCTGCTATCGCCCCTCCCCCACCCTCAATCCCCAACCCTCTTCTTCACACTTCCGGTCTTCAACACAGGAGAACTCTTGACATCGTTTCCCTACGCATTTACATCTACAAGGATCCTACAGAATCATTGAAAGAACAACTTGTGAGGGTTTACCATAAAATTAATTGAGACTCATTAATTTCGAGTAATGGGCAATTTCGCAGGTTACGATGATGAAAGTGAGAGCAGTATAAAATGCGAGCCATACAATTTATAAGTATCAAGAGTTACTGAAATTCATTGTTGCGATTTATTTGTAAGGATCTTTGGCTAATTATAATTGTCATTTTTAGTAACGGAAGGTAACTAATCAACCAAATTAGTTCAAGTCACATACAACCAATTAGTGGAAATGTTCACTGAGGTGAATTAGTAACAAAATTTTGATAATCCAGATTTATGGAGTATATTAAATTTATTTTTTAATAAATACAGATAATGATTTTTAAATTATATAGTCTTCCAGGCTTGTAACTAATTCAAATTTAGATGATTCAGTTCCCGTCCTGCACTATCTCCTGACATAAAAATTCGTCTGTAAATCATTTGCAGCAAAGACATGAGGACCTACAACGTTGATATATATACATCTTTATAATTGAGATCATAGTTATTTGGACTGAAATTGAATTATAAATTTAGGGGGTCAACCTTCCATACAGGAATCCATTGTGAGGACTTCAAAATATTTCAATCTTATCAATTGTTTATAATTTTTCCATTTCGTCCAATTATTTAATTGAATTTCAATATAATCTTCAGTACAGTAAGTTGGATATGAAAATTCAGCCATAATGTAGGTATGATGTTTGACTACTTTGAGACTTCAGTTTTATTGCAAAAGTAATAATATTAGAAACATTGTACGCACTCAACAGCATCAAGCCAAAAAAATCTGTTAATGTACAAATATTATAATATAGAGATAATGTAGAAATGTAAAACGTTAAAACAATGACAGCACAACTTTATGTTTAAGCTTACAGGCTTAAAGATATTTCCTATAAATCTTACATAAATGTTGTAAATCATACATAAAATTCTGTAAATCTTACAAGTTTCCTCGTCAACATTTCATAAAAATGTATGCTGTCACTTTCTGTAAAATTAGCAGACTTTATTTTCTCCCTGATCTCGAACAATTCGGACATCATTTCATTCTAGCCGAATTGATTAAAATTTTATAGCACCGGAAATAACAAAGATAATTTTTATCCACAAGTAGACTGAGCGCTGCAAATATTCGACACCCACACTAACAGTTAAAACCACATTTACGCCTTTGACGTAATTATCAACTATATGAAAGTTTTCTTATTCAATTCTGTGATGACAAATATTTTTGGGATTGCCCTGTTATTTTTAATAAATAAAAGAAAAATTTGTTGTTCTCAATTCTCAATGTCCAATGTCAATGTCCAAAATAAATCATTCAGAAGTCTTTGCAACGTGATTGAAAAAAAGTTTGATGTTAGGATATGATGTTCTCGGATGTTTTCCAAGTCAGATTTCATTTTTTAAATCATAATTAGAATCATATTAAAAATATATTATTATTTATAAGTCAAAGTTTAATGTTATTACAAAATACTGCTTGAAATGTCAAATTTCGAGGATTTTTGTTTGATATTTTTCCATCAATATGGAAGAAAAATTGATAAAGTTTCACTTTTTATTTGAGGTATGTCTCTAGTATTATTATTTTGATCAAAACAAGAGAACTCCATACCTTCATGCATAAATGTGGCTTGTAACAATTTTCGCCTTAGTCAAATCTTCCTTCTTCTTCTATGAATATCTTTTAATGTGAAAAAGGGAAAAATATCACACCTCCAGGATAACCTTCTGTGGTAGAACTTTACAGGTCCGATTTTTTTATGGGAACTCGCCTGGCTTTTATTTGAAAATAGTTTAAAAATTAGGTAAATATACCCCTTTTCTGACCGGTACGGAACAGAATAACAATATGAATGGAATTAGCTCTTAAATTTCGATTCATTCGCGTTTAAAACTGAATAATTTTTTTTTATTCTAAGAATTTTATCGAAAATCGAAAATTGAAAACTCTAAATACAATTAAGAATTCGATTCTAATCATCGTTCAAATCAAATGCATCTTAGTATGAAGAAAGAGGAACATTTAACCAAGGCGACGATTTTTACAAGCCACATTTATGCATAAAGGTATGAAGTTCTCTCAACTTTTGATCAAAATTAATTATAATAGAGACTTATTCTATAAAAAATTGAACTTCATCATTTTTAATACATTTTGGCGGAATAATATCAACTTGAAAACCTCGGAATTTGACATTTCGATGCAATTTAGATTTATAAGTAATACTATATTCTTAGTTTGATTCAAATTATCATATGCTTTCTTCCAAAATAACAGCATTTTCTAATGCAGCACACGCGCCATCTTCTCAGCGCATACAATCATTCAAAATTTATTTTTACAGAAGGAATAAAATGTCATTGTTTAAAAAAAGCAAAATTCGACTCAGAAAACATTCAGGAATATTACATCCCACAGTTGGTAATAAGAAATCGTTGATTATATAATTCAAGTAAAAGTTTGAGTAATTACAAGCATGTATGTACGACAAGATCCTAAACGCAACTTAGAGAACAAAATATTAGAGTGGAAAGTGATCGAGGAAAATGTACTTAAGAAAGCCTACCTTAACAGGAGCACGAAAAAGCGAGCCCTGTGGATCGCCATGATGACCATGATTGTGATGACCATGATGATGATGGTGGTGGTGGCCATGCCGGGCGTCAGGAGCATCCGCCTGGACCGACATAGCCGCGCGGGCTTGTCGGTCCCTTTCACGAAGCTTCTCCCGCTCTACGCTAAAAAATATAAAAAAACAACTCAATAAGTCATAATTTTTATTATTATTATTATTTATCAGCATTTGGAACTCGAAAGTTCATTGCCTCATCTACCCGAGACCGCCACGCGTC
>WSXT02019941.1:0-14198 GCA_011762715.2 Neuroterus valhalla | reverse complement strand
CGGCCAACACCATAAGAGCTACAAAGATGGTAATAAAGTACTCTTAAGGCAGCATTGTGTCTGTACAGATACGTCGTATATATTTATGTGCTCACCGTCATCGCAGGTCATAAAAATACAGTCACTTTGGAAATTTAATCTTCTACAAACACTTAATCTCTTAAGTAGTGTGCTAATGCGTGTTAACTTAAAAAGAATGGAAAACTATTTTTTCACCAATGAAAAAAGTCTATTATACATGTCCAATTAATTGCAGTCACTTTTCTACCACAATAGTACTTTGATTATTAATAAAAAGATATGTATCACATTTCCAGACAATTATGATTATTTTCTTGGCACGAAAGTACTAAAAAATTACTCTGAAGCGGTTATAACAAGATTTTGTTATGAACACTTATTCAAAAATTATTAAAAATAGTGTATTCATTGATAAAAAATATGTTACACATTTGGCATCAATTACAATTACTTTTTTACCACAAAAGTAAAAAAAATGGCCAAAAAGTAATCAAAAGTGGTGACAGCAAGATTTTGTTATAAACAATTATTTGTTTATTAACGGTATAAGACGTATAATGCATCTGAAATGAATTTTACGCACTCACTTGGAAAATAAACTTCGGAATGTGGCCTTACTTCCAATTTACGGTACACTCAGGTGCCCCTGTCCAGAAAAAGTGCACTTTGCAGTCATATCTCGTGACCTATTAGGGCTAGGACACTTTTTTTTTAACTTGCACTGAATTGACTTGGATTCTGATAATTACGTACGAATTATGTCATGGGACTTACGGGAATCGAGTTATTTCCAAAAAAAACAAAACCTCTCCGTTTTCGGTCGAAAATGACAAAAAAAAAACGGAATTTTGGAAACCTCACAATTTCCAAAGAAATAAGGCTAAAAGACTTTTTTTTATGTACGCAGATTTTTGTGAACTCTATTTCATCTTGTAGTAGTATCATCTTAAACTCAACCTGAAACGATTTATTTTGAAAAAATTGAAACTTTTTTGTATGCCCCTAATGAAAGGCAAAAACAGTCAACTTTGAGGGGTCATAACTCATGACCTATGATAGTTAGAACATTGTTTTTTTTTGGGATCACAGGAAATTGAGTCTTCTTTAGTTCATCTGTGGATCACTCATCTGTATAGTAATTAGGAAGAAAGGTATAGAGTGGGTTCTGAGACTTAGCAATGGTTTGCTGAAAATCCATAGGATTTGGAAATTTCCAATGTACCATAACTCGGAACCTATCGGAGAGAGCGGATTATTTTCCCAACAAAATTTCCTCATAATTAAGTTTTCTTTCTTTCACCTGTTGGACATTTCGCTCTACGATGTAATGGGAATAATCCGTACACGCAAACGCAAAATTTTGGAAATGTTTCCAGAAAAAAAACCGGGTTCCCTCTCCTAAACGAGGACACTTTTTTGATATGTCAAAGAGGACCAATAAATGAAGCGTTCTCAAAAAAGAAATTGGAAAAAGGAATTTTTCGGGAGCAAAAGTACCAGATGCCTGGACTATCCCTGCTCTCCACAGTTCCAAAATCCAAATTATATTACTTCACAAAAATTTCCTGTTTCAAGTTAGAATTATACTTATTCACAACATTTTGTATCATGAATCACAGATAAAGTAAGTCCTTCTTTTTGAAGTTTGGAGAAGTAAATTTCAAATTTTAGCAAATTCGCATTGTAAGAAGAAGTGGAATTTTTACGTCAAACAAATTCTGATATGCAACGAGGATTCTTCTTCAATTTCTCACTTCTGAATTGAAAATGATTTCGAAAAACATTAAGCTTTTTTCAACGTACATTCATTTTTCTTACCTATATTCCATTTCGATACTATTCTTTGAGTTCTACACACTCTGTTTGATTTTAAGAATAAACAGAGCGTGTCATTGAAAAAGTTGGTATATATAGCAGTCATTTATCGACTTAACCTTCACACGCATTTCTTCCAGATAGATTCAACTGTCACTGTTACTTTTTTGACAAAATGGAGATAACCGCAACCATTCTGCTTCTCATATTGCATGGCTTTATTTGTTTCAATTGTAAGTGTATTATTTTATTAGAAATAATATTGAAACAGAGAATACAGATATGTTTCGAAACATATTCAATTAAAAAGAACCAGTTTGAATCGTTTATTCCGGAGGCTCAAATTGTTTTATATCAAAGACTTTTAAATAACGTATAATGGAGCTTAGCGCCTCATTAAAAGTTTTTCGTAATCCATTCCAGTTTTCCTTAAATCAATCGAATAAGGTAGAAGACCCGATACTCGAACACTTAAAGGCTTAGTGTCAACTCTTGCCTATTTCAAAGCATTCTCGAAGTTTCCAAATTCGGAGAAAACGTATGAAGCTTTTTTCAATCGTAAATATAAACACTTTTTAAGCTTTTCACACAAGGAAATATATATTTTCTGAACAAAGATTTTTAAAAAAGTTATATTTGAATATTGACTTATACGGAGCAGTAGTCGAACGCGACTTTGTCCCTGAGAGTAGTTGTCGAACAGGCAGGGACCCAGTAGTCGAAAAGTGCAATCCGAAGTGAAAAGAGGTTATGAATGATAAGTATTTACGTATTTACAAGAAGAACTTGACTGAAGTTAAGTATTCATGAACAATAAATATGGTTTATTCACATAAATATATATTTAAATAATATCGTCCACGTAATATCCTCTAACATTAGTCATTTAATTTGTATTAAACAATAAAATCAAACATTCAAGGAAAATTAACATTTCATATCATTTTCAATATCAAATCATTTAACGATTCTTCAAAATTTTTAGTACAATAAAATCTAATCGGACTGACCTTTATTCAAAGGTTTTTTTGTTGTACCAAGTGAGTTTTTGATTCCCTTTTCTTCTAATAGTAAATTTGCTTTTTCTTTGGATAAATTTTCTTTTTTTGAAGATTCTTCAATTCTTTCACTCTGAATAGTATCGATCTCGTTTTCCAGTGATGTTTGAATTTCCTTGAGGCCATGTTAAACTTACCCGATTCCTACCTTACCGACATATTTTTTTGCAACAACTCACGTCTACATCGAAATGGATATCGAGTTGATATTTTGAGCGAAGCCCGAGAAAACAATAAACTACGTTCGCATACAACATTTTGTTCAAATATTTCAAAAAAACCATTTTTTGCGAATTTTCTTCAAAATTTTGAACAAATGTTGTATACAAACGTAGTTAATTGTTTTCTAAGGCTTTCCCCAAAAAATCAACTCGATATCTATTTCGTTGCGGACGTGAGTTGTTGCAAAGATAATCGATAATTTGGGTCACGTGACCCATGTTTAACATGGCCTCAAGCTGCTCGGTTTTCATTTGAATACTCAACAGATTTTTCTGAGCCTTATACTGCTTAAGCTTCAAATTTGATTTTTTCATCTCATTCTGCACTTGAAGTTTTTGCAGCCTAATTTTTTGTAGGTTCTCTTCTAATCCTATTCTAATTTGTTTATTTCGAATCATTTTACATTCATTCATCAGTGAATGGGGTAACTCTGTTTGTTTGTTTTTTACAATCATCTGTATACTGTCAAGTAGGTAGTCTTCAGTTATTGGAAAGCCAGCATTGCTAGCTTCGAATATCCAGTCGAACAATTCTTGCTCTTCTCTTTTAGTAAGAACAGGAGTGGGCCCTTTTTTTAACATTTAAAGAGTAAGTACTCTTCACCCTTGGATGTAGTGTAGCGATAGGTACATTAAAAAATTCACTGGCACTTCTTAATTCTTATCGACTGGCCAGCTTCTACAGCGTGTACAGTTTTTTTATGTCATCCACCGTATGAGGAGTCTTTTTTTGGGAACTGCTTTGCTTTCCTCATAAAAATCAATGAAAATCCATAAGTGTTCGGGTTCTATGATATCTACTGTAAAACGAGACGGTATAACGGAACACCTCTAAAAAACTGGAAAAAGAATTAAAATGCTGAATTACCTTTTTTTTCTTAACCATATTGATTCTACACTTCGATCAGAACACTTTTCATTCTCCACAAAACCGTGTACTCTAAGAAAATCACGACACAGCAATCTCTCTTCCTTGACTGTAGCCATAAGCTGCAAGGCATAAACAGCTGGTTCCTCGAGTTGCCACGCACTTTTATTTTTTTCTAAACGATGGCGCCATCGTTTTTTTAAACAATATTTTAAATAGTAATCTGAGATGTCAAAGTATTTAATGCAAGTTTTTGTATAAGCGATAAAAATGTATATAATTTGCTAGAATTACATAACTCTGACAGCGTTCGACTATCGGGTACTGTTCGAGTTTCGGGCCTACTACCTTATATCCGATTTTTCAAAGTCCTCGCGATTCGATTGAACGCTTTTTCGTGGGTGTTTTGACGCAGTGAAGTAGGTCTTTATCAGCGTGGCCAGTAATGTGTTCACTCTACCTGCCTAGGCCAGTAAAGTGCTTATTTATGGCATTTGTGCATGCGCCTTCGTTACTTTACCCCACGCGCACTGTTCTCACGACTTTCCTGATAATTAGTTGTCCCTTCAGACTAACCTCAAAAATAAGACGTGAGCCATCGAGAAATCTCGAAAAGTAATCTCTATTTACATAAAATATCACGTGCAATTGCAGCGTAGTCTTTTTACGGCCTCGCGTGTTTAAAAGAACTCGACTGCCTCGCGCTTATTTGCGCGCAAATACTATTACTCGCAGCAATAAATAACCGAAGAAAAAGAAACGGAAAATCTTTTTTTCGATCTGTCATGTAACAAGTGTATGGAAACTGCATTAAAAGTCAACTTTTTCCACGAAAATTAGGTGCTGCTTCAGGTTACGTTCAGGTATGGATGAAGAGTCATGCTGTTTTTTGTTGTCTGCTCGATAACAGGCCCAAGCCTGAGGAGATACCAAAATGGATTGAAGATCATACCGCACATCGGACTACTTTTACGGAGTATGAAGTTCTGATTTGGATAGGAAGAGATTTTGTGCATAAAGGGACTCCATACCTCAAACAGTACGAATTCGTTGGAGGTCCTCAGCCCGCTTTTCAAATCCCAAATGAAGCTAAGATGCTTGCAAGCGGTTCCTATTTTTCAGCAAATGGTTTCCAGATTTATAATGAGGAGCTAAGCCTTGGTAGGGGAAACGGACATATTTTTGTAACTGTGAAAGATACTACGGATATCTTCTATGCGATTTTGCAACACGGAGACGTAACGGACATGGATATAAATCCGTTGCTTCTTGAAGAATTTCGCAAGAAACACTAAAATCACGCAACATTCTTTCATCGAAAATGATGTTTTTAATCCAACATATTGGCAAAAGTCTGTTGAAATATTCTGATACATGTTTGAATAGTATATTGCATCACGGAGCGTTATGCGAGCTGCCCGAGCGAAGCGAGGGCTGACATCATACGAATCCTCATATACACTTACCGTTTGGACGGGCACCTATTGGGTTAGCGCCGGTTTCTCGGCTGTTCATGCTCGAGTGATTCTACCCCTCCCCCCGACCCTCGCATGAAGCAGCACGACAGCCCATCAGCGTTGAAAAGGCAGGACCGTAATGCGCAGTATAGAAGTTGTTTACTTGGAGACGCGACGCACGTATTCACGAGACTATACATACGGTCCTAAGTGTTCACCTTCGCCTAGTCAATCGTCGCTTCAAATCTGGTTCGAACTGGATTTCTAATTTCTATCGCGTTAGGACCACAACCCCCGATACTGGCCCCCGTCTAGGCGGTGAGTGTATTTGTTCTCATTTTTGAATGAAATTACAACTACAAATACATCAAAGAGTCATCGAAGGAATTATCAAAATTCAGAAAATGTGATAAAGCATTTTCAGGCTAAAACACTCATACACTGACAAAGGTAAATTAGTTTGTTTTTTTTTCAATACAGAACGAAATTCGATCAGTTCTAAGCAAAAAGTAGACAAATTTAGAATTTAAAAAATTGTAAATAATAATTTCAACTATTTCCTGCGGAACAGTATAGACACATCAATTATTTAATTAGATTCATGAATGGAGAAAGCTACGGACTTATGTATATCATTGTATCTTCCACCTAAAATAAAATCAATGAAAAGCAAGGAAAACCTTTGTATGATTCAACTCCTTTGAATTGATATTTCAACTCCAGAATAAATATATAAGATTTTTATATCCTAAATAGACAATCAGACTTTTAAATTATTGCTCATAAGTACCAATTATCGACAATAAGAACGAGAAGGCGAGAAAATTTAATCAGGAATTTGAAACTCTTGAAAATAATTATTTTATATCAACATAAAAAAAATAATTTCTGTCAATCTAATCACTTCATTTTCAAAAACATTCGGTTGGAAAATCTAGAAAGGAACTAAGATTTATTGTACGAAAAATCGAAAAATAGGATTCAAATATAAATGAAAATAAAACAAAAATATAACTTTACATTTTATATCCTCCGAGTCTCAGATTTATTCATGATTTTCTAATCAATTTTGTTGTGGAAACAGTGGTTGGATTTGGTGGAATTATTTTGCCCCAATATCAAATCACTAATATTCTGATGACCTCAAAACTGACGATGGTCTTCTTTGGCCTTCTTTTCTGTCTTGAATTCACCTTGATATTCTACAAACTCTGATTCGTCATTTCTGAAATTCACGCAAAATTTTGATCTTAGACTTTGAAGGATATCGACAATTTCGTCCAATTTTGCTTATTTCTCCGAATCAGGATGAGACGAGATCAAACAATCAAAAACCAAAAGTTCTCGACATCAAAAAATTTCGCACACTGGGAATATCAAGCGAAATCTGCAAATTCTCATCTCGACGTGCATCTATACTCTTGGAAACAATATTCAATGCTATTTTAGAAAACATCAATCTGCTCAAAAATAGTTTTCAAAAAAACCAACATGAATATTTTTAGAATTGCATAAATATGTTCCGGAGGTGCAACATATGCCTGAATTTCTCGGAAAACGAAAAATGAACTCATGCATTAATGGCCGTTCACTCTTCAGATTATTAACCTTGCTAACATATCATGGGAAGCTAAATGCGAATTGGAGAACATTTTGTGCCCTTTATTGTTTTTGCGCAGGTAAACTGAAACTTCCAAATCATCTAATAAATAATTTAAAATATTGTACATGTTGTATGCCAATGTTTTTTGCTGTAAATTAATATTTTTAAACAGAGATAATCATGGGACTCACAATGTTCAACAATTTATATTATTTCACCGTTTCACAATGAAAATGTGTATTTTTAATATCATATTCTTCGAGTGCAAAGATTTAACATTTTCAAAAATGTACGCTTTTTAGTTATGATGGCAATTTTTTTACCGGAAATTGACATTATCAAACAAAAATCAATATATTCGAAAGTTTCCTTATTTTCGCATAAGCGTTCGGACCATAAATTCGTGTTTCCAAAAATTGTGAAAAGATATATTCATAGATGAATAACATATGATAGTTTTGAGGCTCCCACAGTGATCCATTTTTTTTTTGAAGAAGATGTTTCGAGTTTTGATCGTGTACAAAACTACAAAGTTTGCATCCATCCGGCAAGTGCCATGGCATATTTATGGCACACGGGTATGGCTTTAAGGTTACTAACCAGTGAAGGCGCCGCACCTCCGAAAGCACCGATGAAGAGAACAATTATTATTCTGATCGAATATTCTTGATGAAATTGCTAATAGTGATCTCCGAGATCTTTGTACCTCTTCTTTATCTCGATTTCCTTACCTTTGATGCTGAAGTCAGCCGGGGCCGAGAATTCGATCACGAACAGAGTTCGGTCGCGTTTGTCAAGGAGCAAGCTGTCGGGTCTTGTGTGTTGGATAGCGGCTATTGTCGAGAAATCGTAGTTCCAGTAGATTCGGGACTTCTCGTTCTCATCAATAGACTCTATCCCCCTCGGGTTGTACAGCAGAGCAGGGTCGCGGCCAACTCCATAAGAGCGAAAAAGATGGTGGTAAGGCACTCCTAAGGCAAGATGGTGTCTATAGAAATACTTCGTTCCTGCGTGAATAAGACAATTCGATAGTATATGCCATAGATGCTTAGCGAGTTTAAAACATGCCCTGCATTTATCACTGGAAACCTCTTGACGTAATATGCTTCTACGGTGTGCGTAGGTGGAAATCACACCGCCCTGATACGCGGAAATAAAACTCTCTGTTGCAAACACTGATATTATGGAACAAGGATTGATCTTTCATGATTTTATAAAAGTTTCCGTGCATCACCTTGTCTTTATGTTGTTTTAGAAAGTTCTTGGCCTCCGCTTTCTTCACCCGTGCTTCTAGAAGTAAGGCATCTTGATTGAGTAATGCACTGTGCTCACTTCTTATGTTGAGGTTGAGGCCAAGGGTTTCAGCCGCCTGCTCCGCGGTTTAGTAAAGGAACGCTCCTTCCTCACTCATTTCGTGATTCCTGACGATCGCCAGGAGAGGAGGCCCTGAGCTCTTTCTTCGTCTATGGAACCACCCCAAAACGAATAGAGTAGAACTGGGACGCAAGTATGTTAGTTGCAGATATCTTGTTCAACGTCGACAGGTTTGACGACCAAATCTGTCGGAGCAGGTGTTCGTATCTGCTTTGGAGAACACCTTGACTGTTATTGCATCCTAAATGCGACTCTCAGGTACACCCAGATATTTTTAGGTCTCTCCAGCGCTAAGGTTTCTGATAGCATTTTCATCCACAAGCTTAGGGTCCTTATCTATACCTGCTATTCATCCACGTTTCAGATGAATTTTGGCACACTTATCAAATCCGAAGCCCATAACGATTTTTCGTGTTTACCTGCCGACAATACTTGGAGGATCTCCAAGCTGTTCTTTTTCAGAAGCAAAGATCTTCGAGTCATCCATATACAATATACAAGTGACCTTGTGCTCACGAACATTAGTTCCACCATAGCAGTACCCATGAAAATCACGGGATGCGAGAGGTAGTGGCACTAGTGTGATGCAGGAGAGGAGAGGGTTCATTGCGTCTCCCTGAGCGACACATCTCTGGAAAGTGACACTGTTTGTTGTCACACGATGTCTTCCAGGAGTTATAGTGAATTTGGTCTTCCAAAGCTTTTTAACAGGCAAATTATAAGTCTATGGTAAATTAAATCAAAAGCTTTCTGGTATTCAATCCAAGCCATCGACAGACTGCGCTTGTAGTTTAAAGCGTCTTTGCAGACACTACTGTCGATCAGCAGATTTTTTCGACAGTCTGCTGCGCCTATTTTTGATACTCGTTGTTCGTAAATCTCACTCCACACAGGTCCAATCATCCAAACAATCCTGTCATTCAGGATAGATGTGAATATCTCACACAACGTGTTCAAGTAAGTTATTGGTCTGTAGTTCTTTGGGTTGGACAAGTCGCCTTTCTTCGGAAGGAGTACAGTTCCTCCTAGATCAGTTACTGCGGAATAGGTATCTCCGACTCTAAATATGAGGTGAAGGTTCGGGCTAGATTTTGGTGTGTAAAAGTGAACATTTCCCACCAATAATTCTTAATACAGTCCTGACCAGCGGCGGTGAAGTTCTTCGTGGCCCTTAATACTTTCTTCACCTCCTCAGCAGTTATTGGTGGGCATTCTTTCTCGGATTGTTATGAGGTTATTGCACAGCTACTTGAAACGCATGATGTTCATAGTGCCTCCATTAAATGGATGTTTTACTTCGTAAATCTCTTCCTCTTCTTGAGTCTCTTCCTTATCTCTTCCTTATCTCTTTCACATGCGTTTTTTCTGTCCCAGACAATCTTCTTGTTTAGCTGATGCAAGCGCTTTCAAGTCCTTTCATCAATCGTTGGCTTAGACCTTCAATTTGAACCAGCCAAAGCTCTCGCCGCATCATTAACTGAACTAGTGATGGTGCAGAAGTCGGAATCCTCTGAGAGATCCTCACGAAGGGTAGCATCCATTTCAGTCAGATTGTGGAGCTTGGAAGAAACATGAATGTGTATGTTTCTCCTTGTCCTAAAATCTCCATCGTCTCTCCAGGGAAGCCTTGTTTCAGCAGTTGGTCTTAATGTCGCTTTCTAATTTTTGTCTGCGGCTTATTCTCGCAGTGGTTGAGGAGGCGTTCCGCGTCAACCTCTTGTTCGCAAAAAGTTAACGGAACGGTTTCTTAACACTTGCTGTGAAAGGCGCGAGAGCTCTGGGTGTTTCTGGCACCACAGAGTGTGCAGGCGCATCATGTAACCTTTGCGGTTAGGGACAGTACTGGCATCGTAGCAACTAAGTAGGTCATTATCAACTTAATACGTACATAACGAACGTCGCTTCGGTTGTCTTGCCGGTTCGTAATCATATTTTTATGTTATTCAGCACCCCGAACTCTACAACGATCGACAATACTTGCTGAACCTTCGTTGGTTTCTCCGCACGTTCGATAATTTTGAACTGCATTTACAGCTAGATTTGGGTTTTGTGTTTCCTTAGTTATTCCCACGAGAAGCAAGAGAAGGAAATGTCCATCCCCGCAGAGTCCCGCATCCCGCATGCGGAGTTTACTTCTGCTCTAGGAGCGTGTACTCTAGAAGGTAACGTGGTATCCTAGAGATACGGTTTACGACTCTACTCCCTAGTGCCACGCAGCCTTCAGTACGGTTGTTTACGCCTTAGCTTCGAGTTTTCGCTTTGAGACCATCGCTAGACAAGTTTCCGCGACTATTTATCAGCTTTTGTATTCGTATTGAGCAGGAACCCTCAGCACAGGGGCCCTCTATCCTCAATCTGAGGACGCGTTTGGTGTCTTTGTCGTTGGCCAATCGGTTTGATTCCAAAGAACCGAATATATCCATCCACATGTATACATATATCTATATACTTTTATATGTATATTTTTTTAAGGCACCCGTTTCTCGTTAGGAAATTTTATTTTATTAAGTAGCTGTATAATTTATTAAGAATGCTCATTTGATCACTTATCACAGAGAAAATCTATTATATGTGGGGTAAAAGTTTATGAAGAAAAAACCCATAAAAATTGTAATTTAGACCTAGCACTTGAACTCAAAGACTAAATTACAAATAAAAACAGCGATTCTAAACAAGATGGCCGGACTATTTTGCTATAAATTTCCTTTTGAAGTTTTTGTCACACGGTGGTGCTCCGCGCACTAGGCCTGACTTTAGCATGTAGGCATATGAACAAAGACTTTCGAAAGAAAGGGAAAATTGGGAGGAAAGGAACTGTGAGGCTGCCTTCTCATTTTTCTTTTCTTCTTCTTTGTGTTTCAATAGAGATATTTTAGAAGTGTAAACCGGATTTTGGCCTTGGATTGTTGTGTTTCATCTCTAATTTTAAGAAGTTAAGATATGAATGTGCGTTTTTTCGCTTCTTATAATGAATTTTACGTTTGTGTACCAGTTCAAGAGTTAATCAAAAATAAGTTGGAATTTCATGATCATATGTATTAAATGAAAGGTACTATATAATAGTCTTTTTATTGAATTTTTCAAATTTATTTTTTAAACAGTAAGATGTGAAAAAATAGTCCAACTTTCACAATAAAATCTTCCTTGTTTATTGCTTTCTGATGTTCGGCCACTTATCTTTGGAGAACTCTGAAAGAATGGAATTTTTCACCTTTAGTAAGAATCAAATGATACCGGACTGCCAGTTAGAAGCTATGCATTTTACCATTTTTTATTTTTAATAACGTATTCAATTTCGATACTTAACCCAATGGGCATCCACAATTAATATAGTCGTATAAAGGACGTATTGTTTTAACGTCTTTAGGACATGCGTAGATAGTATGTCAAAATTGTTTGAAGGACCATAACATGTCCTTAGGATGTCAGCATGAGGTCCTGGATATGTTAATATAGACGTTTGTAGATCAATTAAATAACGACGTAATGACGTTCTTAATACGTGAAATGTACGACATTATGGAGTCCTCTGGACAGCCTCACGTGGACGTTTATGAACGCATCAGAAATGAGACGTGCTGGAAACGTAATCGGAAATTTTCTCGGAAAAGTATAGATACGTGTACAGTGGTGAAATTGTGTTAGATACTGAACACCTGGGGTCTATGAGTTCTTCCAATTCATCCTCTTTTCCTTCAAAGACAAATATATTATATTTGACCGCTTATAAAAATTAGGGCAGATCAATTTGCATTCGATTCTTATTCTTGTTTGATACTCCGTCGTAACAGAGTTATCAACTGAGTTTTGCCGTTATGTTGTGTTGATACATTCCGTTCATTACAATTAATTGCATTAATATAACTTTTATGATGGTTCTGATGTGGACTATACTCCTTTGCATTATAAAACATTCTTCATCACTTGCATAGCCTCGTGGTCGAAAAGAGTGGAAATACAGAAGAAGAGAAGAAAGGTATGAAAAATTTTTAACTACATCAGCTATCATCAGTATATTGAGCATCTAATCCGTGTAAGTTAACATATTTTTTCAAAGGAAAACGAAGCATATTGAAATTGAAATTATATTTCTCCAAATATACGTCAGGTCCTTACACAAAGAATTTCCATGTAGATTTCTTTTGCAAATTTTTGATCAACTAATTTTATCATTGCATTTTAAAATTTGTATGAAGATGATAATAAGAGAGCAGCACGCAATGATAATATATATTACATGTGTTATATATGTAATATATAACACATGTATGTAACACATGTCTCAGATGAGATGTAGTTCAAGACCGGGTACAAGAATTACTTGTTTTGCCGCGGACTGCAGTTCGTAGGTATAGGTGCAAAGTATCGACTGCATAGTCTTAACCTAGGCGGAGTATGAAATTGAAGAAGGGATGGAGAGATGCTAATTTTTTATTGGGTGAGGAAAAATGGAAGTAGGAAAATTTGGACACACCCAAATTGTGACTTAGGATTTTTTGGAAAGTGAAATCATCCTTAGGCACAATTAAAAACCCGGTGCGTCGATAACGGTTTTTCATGGCAGGGTCAGCAATGAGTTGGACGATGAGTCTAAACAGCTTAAGTTGTAAATGCAATCTGGACAAAAGATGTACAGTAATCGGTTGAAAGGTAGAGTTTCTTTTTACAACTCTGTTCCTTTGCCAAAACGTGCTACAAACAAAGATAGAGATTTTAAGAATCATAAATATTAATGAATTTGTGAAGAAATTGAATTTGCAAGGAAAAAGTCTTAAGCTTCTAAACTGCCAATACGTGCGATAACAAAGATGAGTTTGAAGCTGTTTACGAAAACAAAAACTTTTCCTAAAGTACAATTTACAACCAAGAATTCTGGAATTTTTCGAGAATATATAATATAAATTGTTTATCACGCTTTCGAAAACATTCTTTCAAACAGTTCTAATTATGAATATTTCAACATCTTCAATTCATCCTACGAAATATTGTATTATTACCAAGAATTCTTCAAGGATGAGTAGTAAGAAATACAAAAAATATTTTTCAACTGGGTAACCTCGGTTTATTCTTTTTCACTCGTCTTGCACGTGAAAGAAGACAAACAAGGTCATACCTCACAAGATAAATTCAGCAGTAAAAGGAAAACAAGGGACTCGAATTCATTTTCAAATAATTCAAAATATATTTCCTAAAGCTGAGTATAGAAATTTGTTGATAAGAATGAAATATGGGAGGAGCTATCGTAGTTTAGTAGGCTATTAATTGGATGAGAAAAAAAGTTTTTATTTTTGAGCCACCGACCTAATAAAAACGAAAAATAAATTATAGTTCTTGACCGAGATCCCATGTTCCAAAACGCAAATTATAATTTTCTACAAAAATGTCCTGTTTCAAGTTAGAATTATACCTATTAACAACATTTCGTATCATAAGTCACGTCAAACGAATTCTGATATACAACAAGGATTCTTGTACAATTTTTCTCTTCTGAATTAAAATTGAAATTAGTTTCGAAAAACTTCAAGCTTTTTTCAACGTACATTTATTTTTCTTATCTTTAATAAATTTTGATATTATTCCATGAGTTCTACACGCTCTGTTTGATTTGGAAAATAAACAGAGCGTGCCATTGAAAGAGTTGATACAAATATCAGTTATTCAGCGACCTAACCTTCACACGCATTTCTTATAGTTTGATTCAACCGTCGCTGTGAATTTTTGGTCAAAATGGAGATTAACCAAGGACGGATCCAGAGGAGGGGGGGGGGGGGGGCACGCCCC
>WSXT02019930.1:935-14199 GCA_011762715.2 Neuroterus valhalla | reverse complement strand
TCAGGACCAGAGAGCACGCGGTTTCGAGTTGCTACGGCGACGCATAGCACAATTCGTATAGGCGATGTCGTGACATTACATGTCGGGACCCGGGTCCCGACAAGCGGGTGGACAAGCGCGGTATCCATGCATGGATGCGTCGCAAAACCCGTGTATTTCGGTAGACACCGGATTTTCGCATCGTAGGTATCTCGGTATCGCTATTGTCTGCAACTGAGGAAAATGATCAGCTACCGCAATCCACCTCGTGTGAACAACTTGGGAAAAGGATTCGTCTCAGGTAACCTTCGCCAGCCAGCATTTTTGAATCAAGGTTTTAGCGTGAAGCGTTAGAGGACCCAATAAGCCCAAAGGAATGAAAACCTTTGCAATCTGCGATAAAAGTTTCCTTTTGGTAGAGACAGACTGAGCGTTTTCAGGGTTCACCGAGTATGTAAAGATGTCGCGTTGAGAATGCCAAACAATCCTGAGCGTTTTCTTGATAGGATTTCCCTGAATTCCGCAGTCTGAGTCGAAGATTCTCTTACAATATTATCTAAAGCGGACGGATTGTTAGAAGACCATTTACGGATAACGAAACCCCCACGGGCCAAGAGTTCGATCATCTCGTCTCGAATCGCCAGGATGTCGTCCAAACTGTCTGCACCTAAAAGGGAATCGTCAACGTAGGAGTCTCTACGGAGAAGGATTGAAGCTCGGGGGAAGCTGATCTCTTCGTCGAAGGCAAGTTGGAATAGAGTTCGGATTGCTAGAAAGGGAGCGCACCTGATCCCGAAAGTGACAATGTTCAACCAAAATGTTCTAATTTCACCCTCGTAATACCAAAGGATTTTCTGGAATTTCCTATCCTGCGGATGAACCCATATCTGCCTATACATTTTTTCTATATCCGCAGTTACAACGGAAAGATGATTACGAAAGCCCAAGATCTGTTCTTAAAGTGTTTCCTGTATGGTTGGTCCGGTCAACAAAACGTCATTTAATGAGATACCGGTACAGGTTTTCGCCGATGCATCGAATACGACCCTACATTTTGTTGTTTCGCTAGATTCTTTTATTACTGCGTGATGAGGCAGGTAGTACCCTTCCTCGGTGTCGCCCTCACACAGCGTCATGTGACCAAGCTCCAAGTATCCATTCATTTCCTTCTCGTACTGGGCTCGGAGGGTAGGATTGGTCTCGAGCTTCCTCCGTAACGCATGAAACCGCTGAAACGCTTGATGTTTGGACGAACCTAATTGGAATTTTTCGGGTCGAAATGGCAAATGAACGGTGTAACGATCTGAGTCATCTCGAGTAGTGGTCTCTACGTACAATTTTTCACAGATTATGTCATCGTGAGCCTTGACAGGTTGGTAGCCAAGATCCTCGACTGCCATGATTTTCTCAAGAAGCTGATCTAATTTCACGGCATAACATGGATCGGTGGCAGGAGTTCCGCTGGACATCGTTCCTCCACCTCCGGCTACCACCCAACCGAACGATGTTTCTTGAAGCGTGAATTGCATATTTTGATTACCAAGCTTGATCTGACTTATCGCGAGAGACGAAATCGTTGGACCTGAAGCTGATAAAACGTCAACGGGTCTAGGCATGTGAAATTGCGGGTAAGCTAGCTTTATATTTTTAGGGATCTTGAACTATCCCCGCGGAAACGCTTCATTAGGCACTCTGTCAGCAATTTTCGGTACGATCAAAAAGTTCAATTGGTGTTGAACGTTATTGTATGTTGAGTGAAAAGTGGCTCTAGTGTACTTGTCCGAAACAGTGCTCGCATCGTCAACTGCTCCGATATTCACAGAACTTTGCTTGGTTCGTAAGTGTAAACGATGAAGGAAATTTTGAGTCATTAAATTTGCGTCTAAACAGGTATCTAAGATGATTCCCTAGCGGGGTGAGAACCTTTTGGGTTGAGACCGCTCGATTTTTTCTCTGTATGGATTAACGTATGGTGATCCCTCCCGCATTCCTTCCATTGTTTCTCACTGATGCAAGGGAAAGGATGAACATGTAGGCAGTTCCGACAGAGCTTGTTTGCGATTCCTTATGCAAACATTCGTTGCAGTGTTGGCGTTGGTATGATGTGCGTACATTTTGGGGTAGGGTGTTCATCTGACGAAGCCTAAAGATTGTATCTTGAATGGAATTGTATAGATCTTCTTATTTGGGAACTTGGTTGCTCGGTAAACGATCGTACCATCGGGAGGTCACGCTATTAGGTACACTGCGTTCCGGAAGACGAATAACTGCCTCGTCGCCGAGCTTAACCCCCATTGAATGCAAAAATTTTACGTGTTGACGAGTAGCATACAAAAGTCCAGCCAGCAATTCCGGCTTGGCTTCTTTAGTATAGGTAGGCTAAGGAGGACGTCGAGATGTTCAGATACAATCATACGCTTTTGATCGTGAGCTTTACACAGCTCCGTCCACGCTGAGAGATAATTTTCCTCGCTGGGTTTGAATCCATCAATAACCATTATTGCCAAACCCTTAACCGCCTTCTGTAATCGGGTGTTTTTGACGTAATTCTTTAAATCGTCGCGATCGTGAACAAGGGCTCGGAAGCTATTCTTCCATACAGTCCAATTTTCGTGACGACCGTCGAAGGATGGGACTACAATAGTTAGTATTTTTGGCTTGTCGTATTTTTGCGTAAATGACACGTTAGGAGTCTCAAGCGGTGTTGAGTTCGCGCGAGGTACGAAAGCGTTTTCCAATTTCTCCACTTGGCTGTCGAGATCATAGTACATCGTTTCGAGGTCAGTAAACGTGTTGATACGAGAATTGTCGGGCTCGAGATCAATCAACTCTTCTTGGTTATGAATGTATTCGTTGAAGATAATCTCGATAGATTTCAAACGTGAAGTTGTGTCCGTCACGAAGGGGGAATCGGCCGCCAAATGATCTTTGAGAGACTTCATCACCTTTTCTAACGCGTTGCTCTTTTGTATAATGCGCGCGACACGCCTTTCAGTTTCCTCTGCCATTTTGCAGTTCGATTTTCAAAGGATGATAAACAGGGATGACTAATCGCATAATAAGATCTGATTGATTAAACAAAATTATTTATATCGAAATGATCAACGTGATTGTATCATCACTGACAAATCAACACTTAATCTGCAAAATTTACTATTCGTTATATACGATGAAGGAGCGTAACGATCACTCAAATTTACATGAGCGTTTTTTCAACCGTGTCAAGAAAGTAAAGAGAGACTTATCTTATGCTCGTTAGAGCGACGTGGATGGCTTACTGGTGAGTCAGGTCCCTGTTGTCGAAAAGCGATGGCATTGGGTGTCGCTGACGTCGCTGCTGACCATGTGCCGTTGCACTGTTGCTGCTGCCTGTTTGTACGATGTTAAGCGGTAGAGCGAGAGACTAAGCGAATGTCGTGTTGTGGCAAGTTTGCATGCGTATTTGTGCGCACTTAGGATATTTTTTTGTTGTCCCATGCACTTATACCATCTGACACTGCACTTGCGCGACGTCACTGTTTCAGTGAATAATATAGAGAGAAAGAGATGTGAAGCTAACACACCTCACAGGAGGCACCATGGAAATTAATGACCTTTTGGTGGCGAGCCAAAGAGGCCTTGTTTGTTCAGTTATTTGCGTGCAATTATGTATTCGCTTTTGCTGCGATGATTTGGGTTGAGTCAATTACTGTAACACTACTTTTGGATCAAACGAGGGTCAAAAAAGAAGATGTAACAGACCCATTTATTTAACTACAATCACACATGAGAATTTAGACATCAAAGAACGAAGAACACGCGAACAGATGAACGAAGGTACGCCAAATGGCGCCACGCGAGAAATAATGGCCACCGAATGGCGTCACGCGAGAACAATGGCCGCCGATATGCAGCACCCCGGAATTACCACAAAAAAAGGAACTTCACCAATTCGAGCACACACGTTCCGATAGTAGTTGCCACGTGAGTGGTCAACTACACGTTGCGATTTCTGTTGGATAGGATAAGGTGCAAAAAAAGCACGCCATACGTTAGGTATGGGAGCTTTTCGAAGGAGCTCCGCACGCGGGACGACGTAGTCGACTACTAGTTAAGTTGGAAGCATGGGACGAGCTCTACGATGGCGGTGCAGCGCCGTAAGGTGCTGCCACCGCGCTAGGTTTTTGGGGCCTTGCTCCCTTTGTGCATATGTACACATTCGCTGCGCGCTTAGGCGCAGATATATAATTTACACACTGAAATTGTTGCGATGCAACACTCTCTTTCTTCCTCCCTTCCTTCCCTTCTTTTTTCCTTTCTCCCTTTATTTCTCCTTCCGGTCTTCCTCGATTCCTTCCTCCTTTTCTCTCTCCCTTCCTTCTTTTCTTCCTCCATTCCTTCTCCTCTATTTCGTCCTTCATTGCTTGCTTCGTTTTTCGTTCTCTCTCTCTTTCAGCATTCCTTCTTCCTTCCTTCTTTTTCCCTTTCTCCCTCCCTCCCTTCTTTTCTTCCTTCCTCCCATTCTTCTTCTCTTATTTCTTCTTCATCCCTTACCTTCCTTCTCCTTTCCTTCCTTCCTCTCTTTCTTCTTCATTCTTTAATCTTTTCTATCTTCCTCTAATCCTCTCTTCTTTGTCCATTCTTTGCTTCTTCCGTTCTTCTTTTCTCTCTTTCGTTCTCCTTTTCTGTCTCCCTTCCTTCTTCTTTCTTTCTTCCTTTCTCCCTCCATTTTTCTTACTCCCTTCCTTCCTCCTCTCCTACTTCTTTCCTTCTTTTTTTTGCATTCATTTTCCCCCTTGCTCTCTCCACCTCTTACTTCCTACCTTCCTCCCTTCTTTCCTTCTCCCTTTCCTTATTCTAACTTCCTTCCTTCATTTCTATTCCTCGTTTTCTTTCCACCTCCCTCCTTCTATTCCATCTCCTTTTTTTCCTCCTTTCTTCCTCCCATCCTTTTTCCTTCGTTTTTCCCATCCTACCTCTCTTTGTTCTTCTTTATCCCTCCCTTTTTTCCTTCCTTCCCATCCTTCCTTCCCTTCTTCTCCTTTTCTTCCTTCATTTCTCTTCCTTGTTTTTCCGCCTTCCTTCCTCCATTACATCTTCATTTTTTCTTCCTTCCTTCTTTTCTCTCTTTCTTCCTCCTTTCCTTCTCACGTTCTTTTTTCCCTTGCTTGCTTCGATTCTTGATCTCTTTTTCCCTTCTTTCTATCATTCGCCTTTTTTCTCTCCCTTCCTTTCTTTCTGTCTTTCTCCCTTTCTTTTCTTCTCCCTTTACTCCACCATCTCTTTCTCTCTTCTTCTCTTCGTCTTCCTTTCTTCCTTTCCTGCTTCTTTCCTCTCTCTCTTCCTCCCTTCTTTTCATTCATCCTTCCTTTCTCTCTTCCTTTCTTTCTCCATTTCTTTCTTCTTTTTCTTTCTCCTATTTTCATTTCCATCTTCTTCCCTTTTTTCTGGTTCAACTTTTCTTGCTAATAAAAAGATCACGCTTTACCCTTTTGATCCAAAGCACACACTATTTTTCTTGGAGTGTTTCTTTGGGGAGAAATTTCCTATATTTTGAGTAGATCTGCATGTACTCAATCATTTGGTTTAAATCTAACAAACGTGTTTGGGAGCAACTTTTATTAGATAGAAATTTGTATGCATGATAGCGAATTTGACAATTAGTTTGGAAGTTTTTCCTTTTCTGCGCTGGAAAATGTCTGTTTATTTCAGAATTTTAATCTCTGTTAGAAATAATGTTCTTTCCTTAGTTCCTACATTCATCTCTACACTCAGGTATTCATTCTTTCTTTGAACAAAAACGCAATGATTTACTCAAACTTGGATAAAAAAATCAAAACTCCATTCTCTGATTTACAAATTTTACTATTCGGTAGGAAATGCATGTTATTAGTTCAACTGTCTAGTATTTGGTCTGAAAATAATCTTGAGTTCTAATGGAGATGTTTATCTTTCAGTCGAAAATGCATCTTCTTTTATTATTCCGGATTCGGATTCAACTAATAAATAAAAATATAATATATTCAGCTCAAAAATTTCTCTTTTAATAGAAAATGGATGAGTTCAAAATTATATTTGTCAACAGGGAATCCTGTGATTAATTTTTTGACACACGAATCGCAGCTCCGATTTGTAACAGGAAACTTTGTGGAAGAATCATGATTCCGAATTCGAACATAAGTTTTCCTTCATTCACTTTTAACTAAATCAGATGAGAAATTATTTCCCAAACTTGTCGTTACATATGATACATTTTCTTTTTCAGAGAAGAGAAATAACTCACCGAGACGAGTTCTTATCTGAGTTATCAAAATGATGCTCCCCTACAGAGAATATTGGAAAAGAATAGTTGAATTCTCTGTTGAAGCATAACACTATCTCTAAACATCCAAAGTATAACTCTGATTTTCAACAGGGAAATTCGTGAAAGAATCGTGATCCCGAATTTGAAGATGATTTTTTCTCAACCATTTTTCTCTCAATCAGCAGTAGAATAATTTTTCAAAATGGTCATTTCTTGTAACACATTATTACTACCTACTGCAGCCTCTTGAATCTGAAAGGTTTCAAATTATCTGATGGATTAGAATTTTCTCCTTCAATTTCTACACTTTTTCGTTCGACTTTTGTCGAATTTAAAGGTAGACGGATCAGAAGCTTCCAAATTTCCTTGTTTTTCAGCCTTTGCATAATCAACAAAGTCATCTCTAAGTATATCACATACGTTAATAATTATTGGAGAACTTGAAGTTTAAGTTTTGGAATTAAGATATGTGGAGCTGACTCAAAGAGATATTCTTCGAGATATCCTTAGATATAAGTAAAATTCACTCAAGTTTGAAAGTTTTCTAATTAAAAGGCTTCTGATGGATTTAAAAACTTTTCAATGTTCCTTAAATTGTAAGTCTGAATAATCATTCCATAGAGTTCTCTAAATTTGAATAGTCTTATACTGAATTTCTTCTGATTTTCACATTCTCATCATAATGAGAAGGTATTTGTTTTATGTGAAAATGAACTTCAGCGGAATTTATGAAATCTCCACGTTTTGAGACGTCCTGATTCCGATAAAGTAGTTTTTACGTTGGTGTCTGTCTGTTGTCGCCGTCGTCATTGTCGTTGTCGTTGTCACTGTCGTTGTCGTTTTCGTTGTAGTTGTCGTTGTCCTTGTGTTTCTGCGATGTCGTTGTCGTCGTCGTTGTCGTAGTCACTGTCGTTGTCACTGTCGTTGTCGTTGCCGCTGTCGTTGTCGTTGCCACTGTCGTTGTAGTTGTCGTTGTCCTTGTGTTTCTGCGATGTCGTTGTCGTCGTCGTTGTCGTAGTCACTGTCGTTGTCACTGTCGTTGTCGTTGCCAATGTCGTTGTCGTTGTCACTGTTGTTGTCGTTTTCGTTGTAGTTGTCGTTGTGTTTCTGCGATGTCGTTGTCGTCGTCGTTGTCGTCGTCGTTGTCGTCGTCGTTGTCGTAGTCACTGTCGTTGTCGTTGTCGTTGTCACTGTCGTTGTCGTTGTCACTGTTGTTTTCGTTTTCGCTGTCGTTGTCGTTGTCGTTGCCACTGTCGATGTCGCTGTCGGTTTTTACTGTCGTTGTTACGGTCGTTGTCACTGTCGTTGTCAGTGTCGTTGTCGTTGTCAGTGTCGTTGTCGTTGTCGTTGTCGTTGACGTTGTCGTTGTCGTTGACGTTGTCGTTCTCACTGTCGTTGTCATTGTCGTTGCCACTGTCGTTGTCATTGTCGTTGTTATTGTTGTTGTCATTGTCGTTGTCACTGTCGTTGTCATTGTCATTGTCATTGTCACTGTCGTTGTCGTCATCACTGTCGTTGCCGTTGTCACTGTCACTGTCACTGTCGTTGTCGCTGTCGTCGTCGTTGCCGTTGCCGTTGCCGTTGTCGTTGTCGTTGTCGTTGCCTGTATACTACATAACTTTTGAAAGACTACTCGGATCGGATTGCCCTATGGCACACATTTTGAGGGACCAAAAAGACAGGTCAAGTTCGTTAACCAGCTGTTTTGAATAAAAAATGAAGAGGGGGAGCATTTTAAACATTTCTCTGGACTTTTTTTCAAGACTCAAAAATTGTAAGGTCGGTTTCTTTTAGTAGGTGAAAAATGGAACAACTTATCCTTATGATTTTTTTTTTGGATGAAAACGAAATAGTCCGGCTTGAGGCATTTTTAAAATTCAAAAATATGAACGAAAATGAGAATTTTCAGTCGAATAGAGCAAGATTGAAGGGGAAGTCAGGGAGGTAAAATATTCCTTCTTGGGAGCCCTACAAGATGGTGAATACAACTCTTTGGATCTTCTCGAAGAATCAAATATTCCCATTTTGATCGCACAAAAATAATGAAAAATAATCTGTAAACTCGACAACTTTCGGACGCATGAGCAATTTATCCTCATTTTTTTTTTATAAAAACAAAATTGTCAGAGTTTTGGCATTTTCAGAATTCATAAATATAAACGAAAATGAGAATTTTTAGCCAAACAACGTAAGATATGGGAAAAAGTTCAAAGAAAACGAAATTTTCTTTTTGGGAGCCCTCCAGGATGATCTTTACAGCTTTTCGAGTTTATCGAAAAAAAAAATTCAAATTTTGGTCGCACAAGAAATAATGAAAAATAGAAAGATTCATTTTTGGATAGAGAAAAGTTATTCACCCGTAAAGCCGCAGATGCTTTAACAAAAAAGAATTCACACTGATCAAATTAAAGTAGTCGACATTTCGCTTTTGAGTTTCACAAGTTCTATATAAAACTGCAGGGAGGTACAAAGGGTACGAAGTTCTAGAAAATTTTCGTCATGGTCAATTTTGTGAAAAATATAGCAAAGATAGTGAAAAGGGGGAATAGGAGGATGACTGTGATCCGTGTACCATTATTTCGTTACTTTGACTAAGTTCAGATATGGATTGTATTCACTGATTCCTCAAAGCCTACAGTTTTTTTGTGATGAATAAAAAATTATCAGGATTTATGTTAGATTTAATCTCTTCAGATCATTCTATTTTGCAAAAAAATATATAAATTTAAACAATAAGGGACTTGTTAAAATTGCGAACGCTGCAGAAACTATTTTTCCAAACAATATTTGGATAAAAATCGTTATGCTTTGGTAAATTTAGTTTGACGCGCATGCTTTAATTGAAATGAATCCTCAAACCTTTGTATGTATCTTTTAATTTTTCCCAAGAATATAATTTGTTTAATACGGCGCATTTTGCCACAAAAAAATAAATTGAAAGAAAGAAGTAAGTATATAGATTAATCGATGAATGAACTTTATTGTACTCTAGTCAATTAACTCTCTATTTTAATTGATGAATCTTCCCTATATAGAATCGATCAAGACTTCGCAAATAAAAAAATTCAATATTTACTAATGTTGTTCAATAAAAAATTGCGCTTCTTGTTTTTTTATCATCTCTCGCATATTTTGAATTCTTAAAATACCACATTCGCATTTTCGTTCATTAGTATGGGAACCGAAGGATTCAAGTGCATAATTTTTTTGAATAGCAAGTACGATTTGGCAAACAAGAGATCAAGAGATCATGGAATAGAAAATTCTCTGTTAGAAAAATATAAATATGGCATTTGTGGAAACTAAAAAATTAGCAGGCAGAAAAAATACAATGTAAGATTCAAAAAATTTTGTATTATCCTCACGTATGAAAAAAATTATAGAGAATTTCACAAAAATAGTTTATAGAGAATTTCAGGGAATAAATTAGATTCCTTTTAACCATAGAAAGTTTTGAATTAATTCAGCCGGGTTTCTACTATTTCAAAGATCTCAAAGAAATACAAAGGGAATTTAAAGATTAGGATTTCTACATTTTGTAGTAGATTTGACAAATTTCAATAGATTTTGAAATATTTTCCAAAGTATAAAATGAATAAGAAAAAAGTATAAAAAAAATCTTTCCTCGATAGTTTACCTCCAGTTTACATTAGTTCCTCCCATATTTTGATAGTATTTATCTTAATAATGATTCTTATGCATTCATCACGTATATGCTGATTACCCGTTATCAATTTTCTCTGATCGATAGAATTTTTACAAATAAAAATCCAATTCTATAACAAATATTCTCATATGATTTGCGATAAGTATACACTTAACCTAAAAATAAATTTTGTTCACCTCTTCCGTTGTAAGTTAAATGTCTCAATAAAATATTTTTATTTCTTCAGATTATTTAATGTGCGAAATTTGGAAAATAAAAAAATTTATGAGCATGCTATTAAAAATTTAATAATCTACATAATCGTAAGTTTATTCATTTTTCAAACTGTCTGCGTCGGCTTTCTTCGCATTTTTGCGATAAAGTTTAGCATGCAATAAAATAATTTATGTGTTTAACACACGTTTTTTTATTTATACCGTCATTCTTGAAATTCTAAATGATATCTCTGGTAGTATTTTTTAATATTCGTCATAAAAAGGTTTGAAAATAAATAAATTTATGATCTTGCTGTCAAAGAATTTTCAATCTATACCAAAGTCGTGAGAATCATTATTTTTTTAACTGCTCCTTCAGAGTTTATTATCTTTTTTGATAAAATTAAGTATAGAAGTAAGATTATGAATGGTATATATACTCTTTTGAAAAAGCAGTATATTCATAAGTGTCACGGTAGCTGAACGTACAGAAAATGAAGATTTTCGTTGGTGCTCTGCTGTTCATACCATTGTTATCTCCTGACGCTGCTGGTAAATATAATAATAAAATATTTTGTTTAATAATTGTAAAAATAGTTCAAGAAATTGTCCAGGAGTCTTGGACAGGTACCAAAATATTGAAGACCTCAAATGCCTTTTAATAAAAGATTTCAAACTTTGCAATACTAAATGCAAACATGTATTGTAATTCTCGATAATGGTCTAGGACAGAGGTGTCCAACCTTTTTTCCGGCGCAGCCAGAGTTGTGGATCCTGACTCGAATGAAGAGCCACTTTTTTGAAAAGAATAATTATAACGCAATTTTCGATTGTTTCATCAAATATGAACATATTTTTCTTCATTTGATATTTAATGCAATTTTTGACATGATTTATTTTCTGTCAGTTTACTTTAATCCGGCTTGTCTTCGCAAATTTCATAACGCAATTCCGATTCCACAAAAAAATTAGAAGCATTTTTTTTTTAAATAATATTTAGAGGTGGCGGAAACCCCATGAAGTTGAACACGTATTTCCCATAAGAAAAAAAGACATTTTCGTAAATTTTATTCAGAATGCTCAATATTAGGTGAATCGAGTTCGAAATTCACCATTTCTCTTCACAAATAGTCAAAGAATGAGAATAAAATATTATTTTTCAAAAGCACCCCCATGAGTCTGTTTTATAGGATCCCAAAAAAACCCCATAAGTGAAAAAATGTGTTTTTTTGAGTTTTTTACGCTAATTATGATTCTTTTGCGGTTTTTAACGCACATCGTTTCAAATACACGAAATACTACTTTATTTCTGATAATATGTTTCTTCAAGTTGTTTAAACAATTGGTTATTATTCTTAGCAACTTTCTCTTAGAAAGGGGTGAGAAAGTCAAGGTTTTTTCTGAAATTTTCAACTCCTTGTCCACTTTTCACTTAAATTAAGTAACTATTTAATTTAATTCAGCAAAAATAGTTGTTTAAACAATTTATTATCATTGCTAATAATGTTTTCTTTGCCTAATGATAGAAACTTGCGGTTTTTTCGAAAATTTTTTATTTTTTGCACACTTTTCACTTGAAGTGAGTTAATATTTAATTTAATTTGACAAAAATAATTATTTAAACTGAATATTATTGTTCATGGCTTCCTTCTCTTAGATTAGTGCTAAAAAGTTGTGGTTTTTTCTAAACTCTTAAGCTTTTTGTCCATTTTTCACTGCGTGAGGTAATAATTATTGCGAGTTAACAAACATGCTTACTTAAACAATTAATTATTTTTTATAACCATTTTTTCTTAGATAAGTGCTAGGAAGTTGTGTTTTTCCCTGATATGTTTAACATTGCCTTGAATGGAATTTGAATGAAATTCAATTAGATTGAATTAGATTGTTTTTTATTTAAATTAGAAGAAAAATTTAAATATAAACCATTATATTTTAGATTAAAAATTTATATTCTTAGGTCGCCCATTCAACTCTCCGGTTGAAAGTTGAACTACTTTCTTGAAAATTCAATTTTTGTGTTGAAGATCTATAATTTTAGTAGGGAATTCGTAATTCAAAGTTCACTTAATAAATTCAGCTATTTTGTTCTAATTAATTTTTCTTGAACATTGTGAAAAGAACAAAAATGATTTACTTAAAACAATAAATACTATTTCAAATATTATCCTCTACAAAGTTTATTTATTATTTGTTCACAACTAAGAAGTAGAGCAAAGTTGAAGAGAAGATAGCCATAAACAATAATAATCTGTTTAAACAATCATTTCTGTTAAATTGAATTAAATGATAATTCACTTCAAGGGAAAGTGGTCAAAAAGTTAAAAATTTAAGAAAAAACCGAAAGTTTCTATCATTAAGCAAAGCAGATATTATAAGCAACGGTAATAAATTGTTTAAACAAATTATTTTAGCATGAATTAACTATTACTTCAATCTAATTGAAAAGTGATAAAAAGTTTGAAATTTCAGGAGAAAAACGCGAATATGTAGTATCAATGTATTTACAATTTGTTTAAACAATTAGTTTTACTAAATTAAATTAAATATTTACTCACTTCAAATGAAAAGTGGCCAAAAAGTTGAAAACTTCAGAAAAAACCGCAACTTTGTAGCATTATTCTGAGAGAATATTGTTATAATTGATAATAAATTGTTTAAACAATTTTTTTTTTAACTTTAATTGATAATTACCTCACTCCAACTGAAACGTTGACAGCAAGTTGAAAATTCAGAAAAAACCTCGACTTTCTAACCCTTTTCTAAGAGAAAGTTGCTAAAAACAATAATTAATTGTTCAAACAATTTAAATAAACATCTAATTATTAGTATAAAGTAGTATTTCATGTATTGTATTTTATTTGAATGTGCTTTAAAAAAATCGCAAAAAATCATAATTAACGCCAAAAACTCGAAAAACCCATTTTTTCACTTATGGGGGTTTTCCGGGACCCTATAGAACAGACTTATGAGGGTGATATTTGAAAAGTAATATTTTATTCGCATTCTGTGACTGATTGGGAAGAGAAAGGATGACTTTCGAACTCGATTCACCTAATATTGAGGATTCTGAATATTAACTTAAATTACGTAACAGCTCCAAGGGGGAGGGGGTCAAAAGATTCAGTTACTTTTTGTTAC
>WSXT02019929.1:0-29063 GCA_011762715.2 Neuroterus valhalla | reverse complement strand
GAAAAAAATGTATAAAACTAAAAATGTATATCTGGATGAGGTCTACAACTATTGTTTGAAACTTTTTTTGAAATTTTCCATACTACCTGAGATAAACGCAAAAAATTATGATTTTTATGGTTTTTTTATGGTTTCACCATGAAAATCGCCTAGTCGCTAATTCTCACTATCATATTCGTAATCAGCGCATCAAAGTACATAGGTATACGCAGTATGAAGGATTTTGAAGGTGAACCTTAATCGGAAGTTTATCCGACAATCATTATCCGATTTTAACTTTTTTTCGAAATGATAGCTGATAAAATTTTGCATCGGACTGTCATGGGAGATTCCTGGATTTCTCTATATTTATTTTTTTAATCGACAACAAAAATGGATTGAAAATATTTTTGTACTATTGGAGTATACCGGTTTTTGAAACATACTTGTATAAATTCGAACAATTTACGGACAAAGAGATTTCTTTGGCGGGATTGAAAGCAAAGTTTATGAAAAAATATCCATATCAGGTATTTTTTATCCACTAAATCAATATTTTTCGTCAACAAATAAGGAAAGAATATTGTTTACACTATCTTAATTAATAAATGCACTTTTTGCCTGTATTTGGCGGTATGAACTTGATTTTTCCAATGTGATTAACTGTAAATGACATATTTCTACATTTTTAAGAACGTTCTGATGACAATTAACAACTTTATCGTAAACAAAAATTCTTTAAACAAATTTTCATTATTTTCAAACAAATATACATATATTCAAATAAAATACCATTTTTTTTACTGTTTTTGGATGTAAAAATTTGATTTTTCCGATGCAATGAACTGTAAATAACCAACTTTTAAATTTTCAAGAACACTTCGAGAAAAAAAAAACAATTTTCTTTTAAACAGCAATAGTCCAAACAAATTTTTATGATTTTTTCAAATAATATCAATTGTAAGATTACCTCCTTGAAGAAGATTTTTTAAAAAAAGATTTAGAATTTATTATTTAATAAATTATAAATTTATATTTATATCCTTTATTTTATTATTAATTACAGTAATTTCATTTTTTAATTATATAGAATTATTTATCAGATCAATAACTTCATTTATCAATATTATATTCAATGATATCAATAATAAATTAATTAAACATAGATTTAATATAAAATTCATTTTTATAAATTTAATCTTAACTCTCAACTACTATTTTTTATTGAATTTGAACAAGTTTTTATATTTAGGGGGATAGGCACTAAAATTTTTGAAATTTGTAAAATTTCTAGTAATAAAAATATTTTTTATCAAATATGAAAATGATAGAAATAAAAAATATAATTTTAATTGCTATTATTAGATAATGAATCTAAAAGTTTTATTTAACTTATTTTTAAATATAAATTCATAATTTCAAGGGTATTAAAACTATTAACCTTAAAAGTTAAAATTATACACTTAGTATTGAATTATATCATCAAATCTAATATGACAGAATAGTGTTATGAATTGAAACTTCATAAATAAAATAAAATAAAAATTTTTACTAGAAGATGATATGCCTGATAAAAGGATTATTATCGAGATTATTATAATATAAGAAATTATGTAAACATGTTAATGAACAAGAAATTACTATCATTATTATTTTAATATTATGATGACAGATAAATGTTATAATATTAGAAATTGAATGTATATCATTTTATTATGTTATATTAATAATTTTATTTCTAATAAGGTTTAAAATATACAATGAAATATGTTCATTAAAATTCAATTTCAACTTCAATTTTCAACCATGAAGGTGAATATTCGAACAAGCTCGCAAACGAGGAGACTAATTTTCGAATAGAAAGATTAATTTTATTATTCTCGTTGAATCAATTTAGAAATATATTCGACGTGACGAAACTTGACGGGATTGAATGTCTATATCCTTTATAATCTATGATTAAATTTCTTCTTTTGAATCTCTCTTCAGCCAAATCATTCAGGGAACATCGTGGTTTATATTGTAGAATACATAGGAAAAAAACTGCCTTGAATAGGGAGATAGGGATACTGAATGATAAGCATTACTTCTATATTGTCAATTGGCTAGTAAAGGGTGGGCGTGGAGAAGGAGAAGACTAGACTTTTATAGAATTGGTCTGGAATTGAAAAGGATGACTGATGAGGGTCAAAATCCTCAAAATGCAGTCAGAAGTCTTAGACAAATGAAAATGTAATGATAAGGCAGTTGTTGTCATTTTTTGAGGTCGCTGATTCCGAATTGCGTATTAAAAATGCAAAATATGGAATAGCAGATGCGAAAATTAGGACAGTTTCCAATAAAATAGAAGATTTGCATACTAAATTGAAAGTGAGAGATTTTGAAGTTTGCTTTTTTGAATTACGCATTAGGAATTTCAAATGCCAAATCGCGGATTTCGAAGCAGTGGATGACTTTCCAAAGAAATCGAAGTATTTGCAGCATTTGCTGTTACAGATTTTTATTAGCTTGCTGATGACAAATTCCGTATCGAAAAAACATAATGAAAAATGGCATACCTATGCGAAATGACGGACATTTCTGAGAAAAAATGTAGCGTTTGGATAAGGATTCAAATACACATTCGTCATCAAATATTTTGGGATTTAGGAACATGGATTCTGTAATCAAGATTAGAAAATCATACAAAATCATGAAAATGGACGCCTTTGTACACTTTTTTTAAATTCAAAAATAGTGTGAAATTACTTTGTCCTATTTTGTTTCCATAAATCTCTTATTATGTAAAAAAATAATACAAAATGTTACATTTTCAGCTCAAGAAATCAGGTCGAAATTAGAAAAAATTATTCTTTCACTCCCGTCCGAAAAACACAATTTTGGAAGCTTGGTGGGAAACAGCAAAAATGATCGATTCCACGAGCGTTCGATGCACCACCGACTTGTAATTGTCGATTGTTTATTGTCATATTGTCATATACTCCGGATGACTGACAGTATGTTGTTATTGACATACTATGTACAATAAGTACATAGGTTTCGTTTAAAACGCAGTTGCTTAAACAAATATGAAAGAATGGTTTTTCTCAACGGGACAAATTTTTTTTCAAAAAAATTGACAATTTTAGGCATAAAAGTGGTCTTGTAATTTTTTTGTTAAATGCCTATTTACGAAGTTATGAATTTTCAAAGTTCAAAATTTGACGTTTTTTGCAAACTTTGAGTATCTATTATTCTTGACCTATTGGATATTTTTTTTCAATCAAAGAAGCAATTTGTTCTTTGAGAGTTCTTCTACCTATTCATTGTACGCAACATTCGATTAACCAGTCGGAAGCCTAGATATCGCAATTTACAAGTTGCGTCTTTTGTGCGCGTGACAGTACGTTTGGCTTCAAACTTCCTTCAGTAAGGCCGTGAGTACCTCGACAGCAAAAAACGTCAAATTTTGAACTTTGGAAATTTATAACTTTGTAAATATGCATTAAACAAAAAAATTACAAGATAACTTTTATGCTTAAAATTGTCCATTTTTATGACAAAAAATTTATCCCGCTAAGAAAAACCATTCTTTCATATTGATTTAAACAATTGCGTTTTGAAAAAAACCTATTCACTTTTTGTAAAAGTAACCAGTATGGTTGAATTCAGCAGGTCAAAATACGTAAGATCAACTGGTTTTTATCTTTTCCCTCTTGAATGCATACGGGAACATACCCAGCTCCCGGACTATAATGAAACAAGTGAAACACATGAGAGTGCAGAATCAACATTTTCTTTGACATTAAAATCGATTTTGACACCGAACTGACATGTAAATGATACTATTAATGAATTTTACGGTCACTAATGTGAAAAAGTACACTTTTCCACACGGACTCATCAACGATCGTGGAATCGATCATTTTCGCTGTTTCCCACCAAGCCTCCAAAATCGTGTTTTTCGGGCGTTTGTGAAAGAAGAAGTATTTAATGAGATTGATGAAATAACAACTTCAAAGATGCATCTTCAAAAAAAATGAAATTTTTCTAAACTAGCTCTGATCTAGATCAATAAATGGATATATCATTCAAAGGAAAATAAGTTTCAACAAAATAAATGAATTCAGCACTAAAACAGATTTATTTCCAAGTCTATAATAATTATCAACAGTATAATAGTAACGTCATACAAGAATGATTTTTAGCATAGAGATATTTCCACCAGAAAAAACTTATTTTCAACAAATTGTACGAGTTTTCAACCAAATAGATGGAAAAAATCAATTTTCAATCAAAAATATTAGAATTTATTCAACGATGCAAAATTTCACATTTTTAGTCTGAAAAATGTAATTTGTAAAGAAAAACAGAGGATATTCAACAAAATCGTTGCGATCTTCCAACTAAAGTACTAATGTTATCAACCAGAAAAGAATTTCCAGTAAAATAATTGAATTCACCTCTAAAATGGAATTATTTCCAACGAACCAACCAGCCTTATTTTTAATTCAGAATTTAATTCTGAACTGAGAAGATTAAATTCCAATTGTAGAAAGCAAAATTTCAGCAAAATGCATGAACTTTCAATCAAATTTTATGACTCCTGAAATAAAAATATAATATAATAATATATTAGTATAATAATGTAATAATATAATAAAATAATATCAAGTGAACTTTGAAAACAAAATAGCCTAAATGTTCTTATTTTGTTCCGTCGATTAAGTTAACGTTTGAACATCTCTTTTTAAACAATAATTTGAAAGTTATTTTTAAATTTCGAACTGACATACTACAGGACACAAAAAATGTATTATGTTAATATATATTCACGAAAAAGGATCGATTTTAGCGTTTGGAGGTCAGACCATGTTTATTGTATGTTTTTGAGGTCGCTGAACCCGAACCCGAAGTCCCTTTTCCCCATCACGTCAGGTTTTCGACATAACCTCAAAAAGTCTCCACAGACACCCTAAAATTAAAAGTAACGCTGACCTGAGTGCCGGACCACATAATATTTTTTTTGGGTCGCTGAAACCGAATTTGGAATCCATTTTACCGCATCACGTCAGGTTTTTAACATAACCTCAAAAAGTCTCCACAGACACCCTAAAATTAAAAGTAACGCTGACCTAAGTGCCGGACCACATAATATATTTTTTGGGTCGCTGAAACCGAATTTGAAGTCCATTTTACCCCATCACGTCAGGTTTGCGCAATAATCTAATTTTCGGGTGTCTCTGGAGGCTTTTCGAGGTTTTTTCGAAAACCTGACGCGATGGGGTAAAATTAACTCCCACAAATGGACAAATAGAAACTTGTAAACATTGCAAGAAATGTATCAACATTATATCATCATATAACAAAAAGCAGCATAGCATACCACTTTGATGGAAAAGTTAACATCTCTGGCTTAGTTTCAAAAAATTATAAAATAAAACAGTAAATAATTGTTTAAATGATAAAATAATGTTTTGGAAAAATTCACTACTCTAAACAATGACAAACTATTAGATTTCAATAAAAAGATAGTACTGTTTTTCAAATTCTTTGGGAATTAATAAATGTTTGAATAAGTTACATTTGTTTAAACAATTGAAAATTTTTCTGAAAGTCATGATATATATCCAAAATGTCCACTAGTAACAATTCGTATGAAAAATACGACGGAAATCGCTGAAAAGTAACGAAGTAATACGTGAAGAAGTACATTGTTTATTTTTTGAGGTATATTGGGGTGCTGTGGGAGGAGAAAGGTTAAAAAAATCAGGGTAGGTTAATAAACATAAAGCTTTAGGAAAAATGTGCTACCCCTGGGAACCATTATTATTATGTACCATTAACAAAATACGATTTTGGAAATGTTTACCAAAATTTATTGTTCAAACAAATTCCATTTGTTTAAACAATCAAAAAATGGTTGACATGTTCTTTCTATGCACAACACATTCAGAAAAATGATTATTTGTATTCGATTTTATTCCATTTTTTTGAGTTATCAGAAAAAAAATGCTTAAGAATTAGAAATTCTATAAACAAATAGAAAGTTGTATAAAACTGCGAGAAATGTATCAGAATTATATCGTTATTTAATAAAAAGCAGCTTAGGATACCAATTTGATGGGAAAGTGAACATCTCTGGCTCAATTTTTAAAAATTATAAAAGTGAACAGTGAATAGTGTTAAAATGATAAAATAATGTTCCTTAAAAATTTTTTACTCTGAACAATGACAATCTATTACATTTCAATAAGAAAATACTATTATTTTCTAGTTTTTTTTAATGAATAAATGATTGAATATGTTCCATTTGTTTAAACAATTAATAATTGTTTGAAAAGTCTCGAGATATATATTCATATGGTCCATTAGTAATTATTTGTATGAAAAAGACGACAGAAATCGCTGGGGAGTAACAATGTAATACGTAAAAATGTACATTTTTATTTTTTGCATCATATTACGGTGCTGTGAGAGGGGTAAGGGTTGTTTAAAAAAAAAGTAATTGGTATCGTTTGATTTCGAAGACACTCCTCTTCGAACTCTAAAAACTTGGCACGTTTTGATCGGACCCTGGAGTAAGAGTTCAATTCTTAAAAAAAAAATTCCTCCATGGTAATCAAGTTGGATTCAATGAAACCAATCTCGTGTAGTTCCCGCTTGTTCTCGAAGTGCTTTCATCTCTCGACACCAGGGAGGGCTCCCATCGCTTGCCTACACTTTATCAAAAACTTACTACATCGCACAGTGTAGAGCTTCCACCCTCACTCTTCCATCCACACTGTACGCACTGCCTCTATCTCTTTTCTGCACAGTACCTCTGTCTCTCTACTACACACTGTCTCTCTCTCTCTAGCCTCTTTTATGAATCGATTGCGATATATCGCTGGCTCTGCTCAGCAGCAGCCCTCGGGAAGCGCAGTCGCGACCAACTCGTTCTCCTATTGGCCCGCGATGATGTCATCCAGTCTCCCCTAGGTCTGTGTTCTCGTCTGCGGTGTTTTCTGCAAAGCAGTCCACACCGACCACTCGAGCGGCTAGGCTGCGTCATCCAAGATTGACTCGTGCTTTCATTTACAGTTTACACTGACTCCAGTCACAGCGACTCACTGTGACAGACAGTCATACAGTTTTAGATTCAGTGCCTTCCCTCCGCTCCACTGCAACCGCTCCGTCGCACCGTGATGTGCTGGCAGGACAACCTCCAGCCAGCTGCCGTCGACTAACTCATATATAGCGTCCCTGAAAGGTGAGTCATCACTGGGGATTCCTTTCCATCGGTCAGGCAGGCGTGTATGCACCAACAGAGAAAAGTTATCTCTCCCCCCACTCCCTTCTCATGCTCCCTCTCTATCGTTCGTTCGCTCACACACTCTCTCTCTCTCTCTCTCCTCATGCCGATGAGTCATTCCAACAACACGAGTACGAGCTACGAGATTTCAAGAGTTCCTTATTGTTTAGTTATACTTAGCAAGTGTCGGACGCGTTCAGAGCTCCTCTGCTGAGCCTCTTCTCAAAATTTATCGTTATTCCTGAAAAAAAAATCAAGTGTCTCAGAAATCAGACCTCTACCCACTTATAAAACGTGCTACATCTATACCTGTGGCGCGTGAGTCATTCTGCTTTTGTGTCTCAGAGTTATGTATTCTTAGCTCTGTATTCATGTCGTTTAGAATCGATTCTAACTTTATAAAAAAGTATAGTCTCTAAGTGTACGTTTCACATTCTATGAGAGAGGACCAGGTTCTCTCAATTTCAGTTCATACATTGAAGCTGTTGTGGAAAGTCAGATTTATTTGGAACAAGTGAGTGCTCCGAGAGTTTACTATTCTGCATGTGAGTCCCAGGAAAAGTAACGGAGTAGCTATAAAGTTATTGCGTTGCGAAATAGGAAGTGACAGTATTTAATATGAGCTCTTTCAAACTCTACTATCCACCGAGTGTTATTACCAGTCAGGTCAGTAATTATTATGGAATGAAATTGCCGGTTTTCTGGCATTCCTGATGCCCACTCATACTTTCCTCAACCTCTGTTAGTTTAAACTATTCGAATCATTTTTATTCAGTTCGGAATGGAATCTTCTTTCTCATGAGCTTTTTCAGGCACCGAAAACATTACAAATCGAAAGCAGATTCAACAACCTCTTTCGGATCATTAGAAACTATAACATTAGCAACCTCTCTTTCCTCACTCTTTAACCATCTTTTACTTTATATTGCTAGGATCCCAACATGTTTAGAAATACATAATACAAAATTTCTAATAAGGGATTATTTATATTGATGGAAGCCTATATTAATGACAAACTGATAACAGGAGGAAAAACCGGAAAAATCTCTTTCCTTGCTCCTTACCCATATCTTTGTATGCTACTAGGGTCTCAGCATGTTTCAAAACCACCTTGGAGTTCTCTATTAGGGATTATTTATGATCATGGAAACTTATATTGATGACAAATTAACAACATAAGAACAAATCCAAACCGACCCCTCTTTCCTTACTCTTTAAATATATTTCTTAGAAGACTAGGGTTCCAACATGTTTTGGAATAAATTCAGTATTCCCTATCAGGGGTTATTTATATTAATGAAAACTCATATTGATGAAATATTTGAAACAATAGGAGAAACCAAAACCAACCCCTCTTTCCCTACTCTTCAAATATATCTATTATACTACTAGGGTTCTAACGTCTTTCGAAATCAATTTAAGAGTTCCTTATCATGAATGATTAATTTTAATAAAAATTTGTATTGATGACAAACCCACCCCTCCTTCCTTACTCTTAACCTAATTTTTTATACGACCAAGGTTCCAACGTGTTTTGAAACCAATTTAGAGTTCCACATCAGGGATTTCCTTTATTAATAACAACTTTTATTAGTGATAAATTTAAAACGGAAGAGATAACCGGTACCAACTTCTCGTTTCTTGCTCCTTACCCATATTTTCTTACACTACTAGGGTCTCAACATATCTCGAATCGAATATAGAGTTCCTTAAAAAAATTATTTATAATCAATGAAAACGTATCTTGATGAAAAAACCTTTAACAAAAGGAAAAGCTATCTTTTCTTTCCTTACTCTTCAACAATCCTTCTTTATACTGATAGGGTCCCAACATACTTCAAAACCAATCTAAGAGTTCCGCAACAGAAATTTTTTTTTGTGTATGAAAACTTATATTGATGAAAAAATTGTTAGAAAAAAGGGAAAACCAATCCTTTCCTAAAGCTTTAACCATATTTCTTTATACTACTAGTGTCCCAAAATGTTTCTAAGCCAACTTAGGGTTCCACATCAGGCATTTTTTTTGTTCATGAAAACTTATATTGATGGGAAAATTGTTAGCAAAAGGAAAAACCCATCCTTCTTTCCTAACTCTTTAGCCATTTTTCTTTGTACCGCCAGGACCCCAAAATATTTTGAAACCAATTTAGAGTTCCACATCAGGGTTTTTTTTTTGTTTATGGAAACTTATATTGATGGAATTATCAACAAAAGGAAAAACCAATCCTTTCCTCACTCTTTAACCATCTTTCTTTGTACTACTAGAGTCCCAACCTGTTCCTAAGCCAATTAAGGGTTTCACATCAGGGATTGCTTTTTTTTTTGTTTATGGAAACTTATATTGATGAAAAAATGTTTAACAAAAGGAAAAACCATGTTTTCTTTCCTTACTCTTCAACCATATTTCTTTATACGGATAGGGTCTCAACATACTTCGAAACCAATGAAGAGTTCCACATCAGGGATTTTTCTTGTGTATGAAAACTTATATTGATGAAATAATTTCTACTAAAAGGAAAAATCAATCCTTATTTCCTTACTCTTTAACCATCTTTATACTACTAGGGTATCAACCTGTTCCTAAGCCAATTTAGGGTTTGACAACAGGGATCGATTTTTTTCTGTTTATAAAAACTTATATTGATGGAAAAATTATTAGAAAAAGGAAAAACCAATCCTTCTTTCCTTACTCTTCACTCGTCCTTCTTTATACAAATAGGATCTCAACATATTTCGAAACAAATTTAAAGTTCCACATCAGGGATTTTTCTTGTGTATGAAAACTTATATTGATGAAATAATTGTTACTAAAAGGAAAAACCAATCCTCCTTCCCTTACTCTTTCACCATCTTTCTTTATAGTACTAGGGTCCCAACATATTTCGAAACCAATTTAAGTGTTTCACATCAGGGATTTTTTTTGTTTATGGAAACTTATATTGATGAAAAAATTGTTAGAAAAAGGAAAAACATAATCCTTCCTTCCTTACTCTTCAACCATCTTTCTTTATACTACTAGGATCCCAACCCCTTTTTCCTTACTCTTTAACCATCCTTTTAATACTACTGGGGTCACAAAATGTTTCTAAACCAATTTAGATTTCCACATCAGAGATTTTCTCAATTAATGAAAGCTTGCATTAATGACAATTCAGAACAAAAGAGAAAATCAACTTCTTCTTCCTCACATATAAAATTAATTGATACGAATAATATTGGAAGTTCTGTAAGTGAATATAAAGTTGGTTTCTTCTTCAACTGTCATGTGTAAAGATTGAAATAAAATGTTTACAACGTTGTCGTACATTATAAACTTTTATCGTTTCGCCGTTGGAAGCTGTCTTGCATAATGTGCTAATTGTTATCATTTTTTTATGTGCATGATTATTACTATGTCAATGAAAAACGATAGTCACCATTTTTTTTCTTCCATATTTTATTTGATTAATTAACCAAATTATAGATTTTTTTCAGAATTATCTTAAAATAACACTAAGATTTGAAATGAATTATATTTTTCATTAAAATCTCATGTTTTCTAGTTGGAAATTTTACAATTTTTTTAAACATTCAAGTATGTGTTGGAAGTCGTCTTTTGGAAAAAATTAAAACTTCTTAGTTTCAAATGTATCTTTGAATGCAGATATTTTGTTCAAAAGCAAGTGTTCTGTTGAAAGATGAATTATGTTATTTAGAATTGAGCTTCTTCGTAAAATTGATTTTTTTGGGTGAAAAATTTAACTGTTTTGTAAAAAATCTGCCCTTTTGAATTGGAAATTTATCTTTAGTGATAAAAAAGTAAATCGTCTTGGTGTCTTCAAAATCCAACTTTTTTTGTTCATAATTCGAGCATTTTGTTTAAAATCTGACTATATTGGTACATTCATCTTTTTGAGTCGAATGTTCAGCTGTTTTTATGAAAAATTAGTGCAATAAAGTGTAATAATAAATAAATAAAGTGTAATATTGAATTAAAATAAATAAGAAAGTTCTACCCAAGAATACTATGCTTGAACAAAATATCATTAAAACACAAACTTCATAAACTTCAGTATCTTGATGATTAATGATAATATTTTTCTATTCGGAAAAAGAACAATTGACTATAATAGTACATCCTGAGTTGAGAGTTGATGTTTTCTTCATGGAAATTAGTCATCGCTATCTGACATAAAAATTAATTGGTATTATTCATACAATTGCGTGTCTGAAAAAATTCTTGAAAGTAATGATCGTTTGAAGATAATTTTTATCAACTTTATTCCAATAATACTCTCATTTCATTTGCGTATTCCACTACAGAAAAAGTGACGATCATGCTAGCAAAAAGTTATGCACTACTTTTACAAGGCTTCCGAGTTTGAGAGAGAAATGATTATATAAACTTTCTATCCTCGAAGAATGATTCATGCCAAGAGAAACTGCATCCGTAATTTACAAAGTTCTGAGGTTATGAAAAATTTTGATCTTCTTTTAATGCTTAAACAACAATTTTTTCTCGGAAATTTATTGTTTCAAGTCATAATTATTATCATTATTATTAGAATTATCCAGTATTTTTATCAGTATTTCGAAGAAGAAATATTTCTCAATTATAAAAGAAAACTTGTTTACATATTTCATTGCGAATTCATCCATTTTTTGTTTAAAAATATCTACTTGTTCAAAAGTCAAACTCTTCTGTTGAAAATTCAATTTGGTTATTGAAGGTGTATTATTTTGATTTCAAATTTACCTTTCTCTGGTTGAAAATGTAAATTGATACTTCGTTAAGAATCAATTCACCTGTTTTGGGTGAAAATTCAAGTATTTAGTTGAACATTTTTTTTTAAATTTAAAAATTAAACCATTTCTTTGGGAATTTCTGTACTTTGTAGAAAATTCGCCCTTTTTTAAGGAAATCTTAAAAATTTGGAAGAATTATATTTTTTGGTTGAAAATAAATTTTTTGGCGAAAATTCAACTATTTCAGCCAAAGTTTTATCATTTCAGTTAAAAATTCATATTTCTGGATTGAAATACAATTTCTACAGTTAAACATTACAAATTTTAATTATTTTAAGATGAAAATTTTGCCGATTACTGGTCAAAGGCTTATTTCAGAGAAATGAGAAGAAATCTGCAGATTTTTTCTCATTTCTCTAAAATGAACCTTTGTCCAGTAATCGGCAAAATTTCCATCTTAAAATAATTGATTAATTACCCTGGTCGACAAAATAACATCTTTCATTCTAAATTACCAATTTTATTTGAAAATTCATAATTTTGTTTATAAATGTGACGACTTGTTTGAAAGTTATTTGTCTTTTGCTTGAAAGTTTATTTCCGTTTTAAATAATTTTGTTGAAATAAAAATCTAACTTGTTGCAATTAAAATTCCATAGCTTCAGTAAAAAATTCATTTGTTTAATTCAACATCAGTTTTCTCCAATTCAAGGTTTGAGTATTCAATTTTTTTCTGTCATTTCATCTTTTTTTATAAAAAATAATTCATCTGCTTGACAATTGAGCTCTTTTATTTGAAGATTATCTGTTTCACCTAAAAACTCTCATGTATAGATTGAAATTGGTTTTTCTAACTAAATATGTAACTATTCTATTTTCGGTTTAAAATGATGCTTTTTTCAGTTCAAAATTAAACTCTTTAGTCGAAACATCGTATTTTTTTGGTAGGAAATTAATTTTCCTATTTGAAAGTTAATCTTCTTTCTTCGAATATTCACCTTTCATGGTTGAAAATTGAAGTTCTCTAGTTACATATTTATCATTCTAGTCGAAAATTTATTTTCTTGATTTGAAATTTAACTGTTCTAGTTGGAGTAACATAATGTTATTTGAAAATTCATTACTTTGGTTGAAAAATGAACTATTCTTTTAGGAATCCGTTTTCTTGTATTGTCGTAATTTGTTTTTTTTTTTCAATTGTAAGTTTAACTCTTTCAATTTTGGTTGAAGAAATTATACTTTTTCGTGGAAAATTTGTGTATTTTTCTTGAAAATTATTTTCTTATACAATGTTTGATTTGTTGTGTTAATGAATGCTTAGAATGATTGTCATGGATTAAAACAAATTTTTGAGTTTTGTGACAAATATGAATGAGTTACTTTTAAATGATTAAAAAATACATTATCTGGAATTCAGATAAATAGTGAATAACCAGTTCGAGTACGAATCGGGTTCCAAGATTCCAAAAGATAACGAACAAATTGCAACCGTGATCAATTATTTTATCGATTATTGACATGAGAGTCTTTTTCATTGTTCGTTTCGTGATTGAAGAAATTGCTAGTAATGATTTATTCAAACACTCTTAATATTCATTTTATTGTTGGTTCAATTTGTTTGCGCATCCGAAATATTCTGGTTTTTTATTTTTGTTTGATGTTTTGTTTGAAAATAAATTAATGAATAATAATTGGCATGTATTGAAGTAACAATTTAAAGATCATTTGAATGTATTAAGTGGAAAGAAGTAATTTTTTTACTTTCTTCTTTATAATTGACATTTTGCTATTTGGTTGTAGTTTGATTATTTTGCTGACATTATAACTATTTCAAAATAATCTTTTTTGGTTGAAAATTGAAGTGTTTACCTTCAACATTCTCCTTTCTGGATAGAAAATTCGGCTTTTGAATGAAGAATTTATCTTTTTGTAGAAACTTGGTCTATTTTAGTTAGAAATTATTGTTAGATGGTTAAAAGTTAATGTTTTTTTGTAAAAAATATTCTAGTATAGTTTCGATCAAGAATTCATCATATTTGGTTTAGGATTTGACTGTTTTCATGGAATATTGTTTTCGCTGGAAAATTTATCTTGAACGGTTGAAAATTATTTTTTTTTTCTTCAAAAATCTACTTTCATAGTTTTGATCCAGAATTTCTCGTTTTTGGTAGAAAATTCTGCTATTTGGTTATGACTTGAATTATTTTGTTGAAAGAGCATTTTTTGGTTGAAGAAGTGATCTTCAGTTGAAAAAAAATTATCTTGTATGGTTAAAAGTCAATTTAAAAAAAAAAAGAATCTACTATTATAGCTTAGTACGAAAATGATCCTTTTTTGTTAAAAATTCGATGATTTAGTTGAAAATCCAATTGATTTGTAAGAAGTCATTTTTTTGTTTGCAAAGTCACCTTTCGTGTTTAAGAATTCATCTTACTCTTGGGAAATCGATCTCGTATTGTTGGAAGTTTATTTTCTCCGATTTAAAAATCGACTATTATATTTTGGGTCCAGAATTGATTATTTCTGGTTGAAAATTCTACTATTTGGTTGAAAATTGCTCTTTTTTTATAAGAACATTTTTCTTTTTCTTACAAAAAACCGTCATTTCGATTTGAAAATTTATATTTTGGTAGACAAGTAATCTTTTTCTATTGAAAATTCAATTTCCTTGGTTGAGAATATAAATGTCTTCCAGAAATGTCATTCAATTTATTTTGTTCCAAATTTCGATCATTTGGTTTGAGCCCATACTTGAATATTTCTTGATTTGGAGCCGAGAAATCAACCTATTCAAAACTCGTCTAAATGCAAAAATTGGAATTTTATTTTATTTCAAGACACTCAAAAATAAAGAGTTTTCCTCCTGAAAATTCATCAATAGAGGAGAAGAAAGCCCAACAACAGAGGATGAATGAACAAAAGGGGAGAAGAACAGTCTCGCAAGAGAATGCTTTTGTCAGCATGAATCTGCTCAATAAAATTTCTAAATGAATTGCCACCATTTGAGAGGTTTCTTCAGTAGCTTCAATTTCTGCTTTCGTATTCCTCTAACGATTAATGGACCTTTGCATTACAAAGCGTTAGGAGGTCTCTTTCCTCGTAAATGCTCAATATCCAGGTTGTCAGTACCGCGCCAAATTTCATTAATAAACACAAACTCATTTCGCAAAATGATTATCACAAGCATGAGGAAACAAAGGCAATTAAGGCAATCTCGCGAAATAGCGAATCTCTTTAACCTCTTAATGATGGAAATTAAACATTGTTTCTGAAATGCGAGCTTCGAGTTGCTGTTGGTTCTCAATCCTTGTTGAAACTTTCAAATTTTCAAATTTAACAGGTTATGGGCCCAGGATATTGGAACTGCAAACAAGTTTTTATCATCATTATTTCCGATTTCTCGCGCTTCGAATCGTGGTTGGTTTTCTATCTTTGTGGCAACCCCAGCATTCCAAACTTGACAGGTTATGTGCCCAGGATATTGGAACTGCAATAAAATTATGACCAAAAATGTAATCTTCCATAAGATGTTGAAGCCTCTTTTTTTTTTGGGGAATTTCAACGATGAGAAAACATTTTTTATATTGAATTTGACTCAGTATTGTTTTTTGAAGTTTATTAGGTTCGACTTTGTTCCATTTTCATCAATGTTGACTCTACGTACTTGAAACAACTGAAATCGTTTTTATTACTTTTTATATGGGACCAATAGACCAAAGTAAAACCAATTCTTTGAAACTTCATTGAAGTCGACGGTCGAAAAAAGGAGCGGCAATTTCGGATTTTGCTTCAGAACGTGTCAGATTAATAAAATTATGATTATCATTATTTCTGGAATCCCCTCGATTGCGGGAAAGCGTCTGTTTTATACGGGAAGTAACTGGATTTTGAAGTCAGGCGTATCCTCCAACAGCGTGACTGCGGTCCTCGCCTTATGGAGAGGGCTCTGTGTTGCGCTTAGGCCTACATGGAGACGCGACGGGATTACCCACGCGTCAGGTTCTCTTTTGGTCCTGACTCAAATAGTAATAATTATAATAATGATAATAATAATTTCTGGAATGCGAGTTGTGAATTGCTTTAGGTTTTCAATTCTTATAGCGTCCCTAAGATTCCAAATTCGACAGGTAATGGTCTCACAATAACGAAACTGCGAACAAATTTGGAAGATTTTTCAGATAGCCTTATTAATTCAAGCTTGTTATGCACTGATATCCTGGGCACATAACCTGTAAGTCGAAAAAAACTAAAAACTCCTCAACCTTTCAAAAACGGGATATTAACAATATTTCTGGAATGCTAGTTTCGAATCGCTCCAGAGTCTAGGTTTCGAATTCCTCTTCCAAAGAATTTATTTCTTAAATTGAAGGCCCAAGGAATTGAATAATTACAAATTTAAAGCATATAATATCTATTAAATCCAATTTTGGATTCTAGATACAATTACTAATTTTATTTTTGTTCATTTATTCGCGGGGTTTCAAATTACCTATTAGGGATAACTTACTATATAAATTAGAATAATGTTGCAATTATAAGTGCAATGATTATTTATCAAAATAATTGTATCTTACGATTTAGAATTTGTGATTAAAAAATTAGAATTTCTTTAAGCATCGATAAAATATTTTCCGTCTTGAAAGCAGTGTCCGATAACATTTCCACTTGTTTACGTATTTTTCATTTCTATCATCCATTATCACTGCAGAATTTTTTTTTATCTCTTATCAAGTATGCATTCGTTAACCAATTATTTATCTACCACAAAATGTCAAGTTCTATGCTGCCTCATCAAATCTGGTTTAATCTCCAATTAAGGAGAAAAAAAATGAATAAGATTTAAAGTGACTTGAAATGACTAATGTACATTAATAATGCGATTGATGTCTTTTTGAGTTTTGAAGAATTCGATTAAGGAAATAATAATTCTAACTGAATCTTAACACTTTTGGAATTAATTTATAAGACTTGAAAATAATTCTTGTTCAGCTCTTGTTAATTCTTGATCGATGGGATTCATGAAGATTCAAAGTGAATCGAGAAAAAATGGAGTGAATTGTAAACAAATCGAAAATATGGAAAATCCTGCAAAATTCTCAGAAATGCCCTAAGACTTTTCAAAATATCCTGCAAGCATTGAAATCCTCAAAAATTCTATGAAATTGTTGGAATCTTTTAAAATATCTCAAAACCTTAAAGCATCCCGTAAAGTCATTCTATATATATTTTCGAGAGGTGACTAAGGCTTTCCCAATATTCCAAAAAGTTACATGAGTGACTTCATATTGAAAGAGTAATTTGATGAAAAAGTGACTGCAAAACCTTTTATTGAGCGTACGGATTGTAGAACGTCCTTAGCGCGTGGACTCTGTCAGTCTAGTAGGCAAGAGAGGGGATAACGCGTTGTTACGTGCAGAGTTGATTGGATAAATAATTTCCAAACTAAGTTTCAACTCGGCCCGTATTAGCGCGTTATCCCCTCTCTTGCCCACTAGACTGGCTGAGTCCACGCGCTAAGGTCGTACTGCATCCCGTACGCTCAATTAATATAGAGATTCACTTCAACTATTTATTACACAAATTATCTGCCTCAAATCATTTTTTATCAACATCCCTGATTTTCACGTTATCCCTGAACTGTCTCCTCTCTGATAAGAACTGATCAGTAATCATGCAAAGAATCAGTTGAACTAATTATGCATAATTAAATTCATAAGAAATTTTTTTATACCTAAAGGTATTTCTTACTCGTTTATATTTGAATGAATGGGTTGATGTAAGTTTCTCTTGAAGCATTGAATGGAGTCCAGTCATGTTTTGATATAAATTTATAGTTCTGGTCATTACCATACTTCTGCCTACGCAAAAGTACAGTCCATGCAATGGAATAGTTTTCAAAACAGGTACTATTCTGCGTCTCGAGTCGAGTAATTTTTTCCAGGCTGTAAACGGCATTCTTGTCGAGGTCCTTTCAGATACAGAAGTTGGAATTTGTTCTAAATGCATAAACTTTTGCGCAACGTCGGCACAGTCGTTATCTCGCTCACAAAAATCTATACAAGGATCATAGTCAGTCCTTTTTTCCTCTTTTTAACCTTCTTCACTTTCTCACTGGTTTTCAAGAATCGTAGGAACCCTATTATTTCAACTTAGACAGGTTATGGGCCCAGGATATCGAAATCGCGAACAAATTTTGATAATTTTTCGGATAGCCTAATTAATCGGAACTTGTTATGTAGGGATGCCATGGGCTCATAACCTGTAGAGCGAAAAAAATGAAATTCCTTTAAATTTTTGGAGAAGAAATATGCACAATATCCGTCACTTTTCGGGATATGATTTCCTTCAATTACCTAAGTTGGAATTTGTTCTGATCCAAATCATTGGAGACAAAAGATCAAGATATAAGATGAATGAAAAAAATGTTGTTCTTTGAATTTGTCTACATTTCTTCCCTTGACAACAATCATACAGAATTTTAAAAACATCAATTTCAGTCTAACTAGTATTTCCTGAGTCTTTCAGGTTTATAAAGATTTTTAGCAACCCTATTGTTCAAGACTCGACAGGTTATGGCCCCAGGGCCCTAATATTGTGGGCCCATAACCTGTAGGTCAAAAAGGGAATGAAATTTCTTCAACAATTTGAAGAAGGAATTTCAACATTATTCCTGGATCATTAAAAAATTATTGCTCCCGGTTACAGAAGGTGGAATTCGTTCTAAAAAACTTTCGGTTTATCCTTCCTTGCTTATATTACATTATACATGGACCACAGTCAGTCCCTATTTTCCTCTCTTCTTATAACTTATAATATTAAAAAATTTTCGCCACAATCTATACTTATATGAGCCATCTGCATGAAAAAAAATTCAGAGGCAGTACAATTTGACTCCCCTTGGAATGTGAAATAGATTGGAAAGCTTCTCCATTTATTAGAAATATTCGAATTCGAAAACTTCGCAATTCGAGTGAATTTTAATCAGATATAGGGTAAATGCAGAAAATTTCAGTTTTTTAATTTATCATGAACACTTTTATTGACAACGGTCATACAGAATTTTTTAAACTTCAATTTAAGCTTATCTGAAACTCCCCAAGTCTTCAGGTTTTTTCAAGACTTGTAGCAATGAGAATCTTAGTATGAAATTTTATGATTTTTTGAGCAGCCCAGTGATTTGAAATTTGACAGGTTATTGTCCCAGGATATTGAAACCGCAAACCAATTTTGAACATCTTTTTGATGGCCTAATCATTTGAAACTTTTTAAGCACTATATCGTGGTCCCATACAAAAATTCTTCCCTTAATCTCCAGAAAAGATTTGAAATAGATAATGATCCTCTCCAATCTCAGAAAGTAATTGACACCGAAATTTCAAGATTAAAAATTATTCTTTTTCACATTCATAACGTTTGGAAGAAAAAAAATTCATTCTTCTTTACTCTATGGAAATCTTAGAAATATAAAATGTTTTTCTGCCAATCCAAAAAAATTGAAAACTACATTTTTCTCATTCTGAAAACAATCGAAATAATGAAAAAAAATTTGCTCTAAGGTGTTCGGAGAGTGGCACTCACCACGCCCCATTCTCGCCGAGTACAAAACATGTTTACTTTAAGCACTCGCGACAGGAGTTTAGATTCTTCTCGGGATTCTAGTGTAATAGTGAATTGCCAAAAAGGTTCCTCTATTAATTCGGGATAGAATTGAATACACTAATTTTTTTTTTCTACTAGAATTGTAGGATGCAAAAGTTTCCTTATGCAGTTATTAATTTTAGACTGAGACTTAGGCTTACGAATCAAAAAGTTTTGATTCACCTTGTTGAAATCTGTTAATTGCGACATTATTTCAAGTTAACGAATAGATTCTTCTAAAAAAAGTCCAACTGAAGAAAAAGGAAAGTTGAAAATCTGAAGAATTGCGAAACATCTGCATCGTAAATAAAGACTAAAATTCGAAATTCATGCTCGTATAAACCGAAACATGTCATACCACACGTCCTCTGAGTCATCCTCATATTTATGAGCCAAAAACAACAATTTTGGTTTCACTTTCTTATGGACTCCTAAAATAATTTTACCATAAATATAACAATTTGCTTTTCTATTTCGATAGTAAAGATTTTCTCGATTCACCGACACAAGTTAGAGAATCGTCTGGCGATCTTATTGGGCTTAAATTTAAAATCAGAGGCCAACTTTAGAAAGCATGAGTCAAGCTCCGCGTGACTCACGTATGTTCGGCTACATAAACGCATCTTACGCAGTAACAAGATAATTCACACATTTACTACCAATTACTTCCCAAAAAAAGATCCAATTCCAAAAATAGATACATAATATAAAATAGACTGTATTTCTTTGTGTACATTTTCTCGAGTTTCTGGTACTCTTTCCAAATTCGACAGGTTATGGGCCCAGGATATGGAAACTGAAAAGCAGTTTGCATAAATATCTGGAAGCAATATAAAACTGCAGTAATGAATATAGTCATCAGTTTGACAAAATAAGAATTTGATATAGCATTAAAATTAAATTTAATATAGGCAATAAAAACTTATCAGGCACTGATATGGGCCAACAACCTGTGAGACAGGAATTCAACTACTATTTGATAATTCATCTTCTGGGATAAAAAATCATTTTATTTGCGGAAAATGCTACTAATGCGTTAAATGTTCAAGTATTTTCTTTTCCATTTTCATTTTATTTGTTTATTTCTTGGTTAAAAATTTATCCCTTCAGCTAAAAATGCAATTGTTTGTTTGAAAATTGACCTGTTTCTGTTAAGGTTGCCACTATTCTAATTGAAAATTTCCTATTTGGGTTGGAATTTCCCCGTCTAATTTTAAATAAAAATATTTTTGGTTAAAGTATCAGCTTATACATGTTTAGTTTATAATTCATCTTTTTGTTTTAAATTTTAACTGTTCTGTAGAAAGTCTTACTCACTTTTGATTCTGTTGAAAATTACTCTTTTACTTGATAATCGATATTGTTAATTGTGAATCGATCTCCTCCAGTTTATTTCACCGGTTTTTTTATTTGGAATGGAAACGTTGTTTAGTTGGAAAATCAATAATTCAATTCTCTTTTATGAATCTAGAATACAAATAGAATAGATTGAATATTGTTTTCTTTTTGTGTATCCACTCGAGTCTTTTATACTCATTTCAAATTCGACAGGTTATGGGCCCAGGATATTCAAATGCAAAACACTCTTTATATAAGTATCCATTAAAATTTACCATGCACCAATTACGTAGGCCCACAACCTGTAGGAAGCAAGACTTTAGAAATTGAATAAATTGAAAATCATGAAATTATAAATGATGAAACTGAATATTTGTCCATTGTTGTAGAGGAAAAGAACAGTTGCTCAATAGGTAAATATGTTGCTAATATTTTGGGGAAAGTTCAATCCCCCTTCCATGCAGGGAATCCAATTTGGCACAAATGCAATACTCAACTTGAGTCATTTTTAACATTTTTTTCACTTTTCCTTTCCTTGAAGGTGACTCATGAGCAGAATATATTTATCACACTCGTTGCGTATTCTCTGTTTATAAGCCATTACTTTCAATGATAGGCTGCCGGCAATATTATTCTGCATGGCTTCGATATTTACAGACACGTCTCGCCTCCAGAGTTCATAAAGAAAAAAGATCACATATATTGGATGATGGATGTAAAATGTTTAACTTTGAAAATCTAAATAAATCGGATAAATGTTCTCAAATCCCTGGTCATTTTCTCGTCAATAATACATTTTTCTGGCAACTATACATTTTTCCGGCAACTATACATTTTCCCATCAAAAATATATTTTCCGTCAAGTATGCATTTTCACGTCAAATATGCGTTTACCGTCAAATACATATTTTCCCATCAAATATACATTTTCCCATAAAATATAAATTTTTCCTTCAAGTATACATTTTTCCGGCAAGTATACATTTTTCCGTCAAATATACATTTTCTCGTCAAATATAGGTACATTTCCTCGTCAAATATACATTTCCCATACAAATATACATTGTCTCGTCGAATATAAATTTTATAGTCAAAAATACATTTTCAAGTCAAAGATACATTTTCCCTCCAAATATACATTTTCCCGTCAAAAACACATTTTCCAGTCGAATATGCATTTTCCGTCAAGTATGCATTTTCACGTCAAATATGCGTTCACCGTCAAATACATATTTTCCCATCAAATATACATTTTTTCTTCAAGTATACATTTTTCGGTCAAATATACATTTTCCCGTCAAATATACATTTTCCCGTCAAATATACATTTTCCCGTCAAATATACATTTTCCCGTCAAATATACATTTTCTCGCCAAATATACATTTTCTCGTCAAACACACCTTTTCCCGTCAAATATACATTTTCTCGTCAAATATACATTTCCCATACAAATATACGTTTTCCCGTCTAATATATATTTATAGTCAAAAATACATTTTCTCGTCAAATATACTTTTTCTATCCAAAGATACATTACCCCGTCAGAGATACGTTTTCCCGTCAAGTATACATTTTCCCCTCAAATATACATTTTCCCGTCAAATACTTATTTTCTCATCAAATATACATTCTCCCATCAAATATACATTTTTCCGTCATATATACATTTTCCCGTCATATATACATTTCTCCGTCAAATATAAATTTTCCCGTCAAATATACATTTTCTCGTCAAATATACATTTTCTTGTCAAATATACATTTTCTCGTCAAATATACATTTTCTCGTCAAATATACATTTTCTCGTCAAATATACATTTTCTTGTCAAATATACCTTTCCGATAAAAATATAAATTTTATAGTCAAAAATACTTTTCCTGTCAAATACACATTTTCCCAGTATGGTTGTTATACTTCAAAATTTCTATATAGATACCTGAGGCGACATCCGAGGGGGCGTTAAAAACCACGTCACATTTTGAGGCGGGAAGGGGGGGAGGGTGGCAAGTTTCGTAACTAATTGTGACGAAATGAATGAAAATTTGAGGATTCATCTTGTTTTCCCGGTTTTCCAGATGAGAAATTAAGCCATTTTTCCTTGAAAATTGATTTGTTTTATTTTTAAAAAAATTGACCATCATATTTAAGGTCGTTGATTTTAATCTCTTACATTATTCTTCTGCAATCCCATTCTCGGCTAAGGAACATGGTTGAGAGTTCAACTGTTTTGTCAAGCATTTATGATATTAGTTGAAAATTAAACTATTTTGTTGGGTATTTGTTCCTTTCTATAAAAACCAATTTTTCAATCTGCAAATTCGAATCTTTTTTGTCTAAATTTCGACGGTTTCCTCAAGCATTCGTCCTTCTGGATAGGAAGTACCTCATTTGGATTCAGAATTCAACTGCTTAGAAAAAAAACATGTCTTTGGTTCAATAATTGAACAGTTTAGTTGAAAATGCAACTATTTTTGGTTTGAGCTCAATCTTCTTTTGAAAAAATTTTACTAATTGGTAAAAAATAATCATGATTGTTGTTTTTGTTGAACATTCAAAATTCAAAATGTCGGACTCAATTTGACGGCGGAGATTCGGGAAAATTAATGGAATTGACTAAAAATAGTTACTTGAAGGTTTTCGGGGTCGCTAATTACTAATTTGTAGTAAAAAACTTCAAATTATAAATGGCGAACTTTTTTCGTCCATTTTCCCTAAAATTAAACCGCTGAACCACTGTGATCCCTGCATTATACTATAGTTATTACTATTCCAAGCAGATTTTAGGTCATATGGGAGGGAAAATAAAGTCCCGAGTCCTGCAGCATCCTGCTAAACATTATAATGAAGGAGTCCACCTTTGGAGTAATTCGTGCGAGAGAACAGCGAGCCCGAGGGAAAACTGGGTTCATTGGCCCACATATTTACAACCTTAGTTTGATCGTTAATTTAAGTCAGAGCGGAAGGTAGTCTCTACTTTTGCGCCTGGACTTGAATTTTTAATCTCAATAAAGAAATGATAATTTCTCAACTTTATGAAGATACAAAGAATACCTCATCATTCCGAATAATTGAAATAACGAATAATTCGGACAGATCATTTTTCAAAGAACGAGAAACATTCCCCTCAGCCCGGATTCGAACCGTGAACGACTGTACATGGAAGGAGCGTTATACGAAACACGCCACCGAAACTTCAACAGATCTTTTCTTCATGACAACTCCACTCATAGTAGTGTTCTTGGTTCAAATCTGTGCCGAGGCAGATTTTTTCTTGTTTTTAGAGAAATATTTTGTACGGATTAAACGTTATATCGATTGTTCAAAATGCCGAATACTAAAAACTTTCTTCATAATAATTATTCGTAATAAGCGACCCCAGAAACCCCCGAGTAACTATTTTTAGTCGATTCCATATATTTTTCCAAACCTTCGCCGCCATTTTGAATTTCGAATTTTTGACTACATATTCGTAATAAGCGACTCCGAAAATTCCCGAGTAACTATTTTTAGTCGATTCCATATATTTTTCGCAATCTTCGCCGCCATATTGAGTCCACTATTTTGAATTTTTGACTGCATACTCGTAATCTGTGACCCCATAGTCCCCTGAGTCATAATTTGTAAAAAACCGTTTTATATCCAATAGTTTGGAATCAAAATGTCATTTTAGTTGAAAATTCAAGTTTGTGATTCAAAATACAATTATTCTTTGTCAAAGATAATTAGTTTTTGTTAGAGAATTCAATCAATTTATTGTAAAGTTTTCGATTGAAAATTCAATTTTTTTGTAAAGACGTTTTTTTTTGTTTTAATTTAACCTTTTTTTCAATTGAAAAAATAATGTTTCTTGGTTACATTCATTTCTTTTCAAAATCGGTTCTTTTCTTGTCTTTAGTATACTCAACCTCGTGTTGAAAACACATCTTCTCTGGTAGAAAAGTTCTTGAATTAAAATTGGTGTTTTTTGTAAGAAAATTCTTGATTGAAAATTCAACTTCAAATTCATGCCTAATAGAAGGTTGAAAAAATCATTGCTACTTCAAAATTCGAACTGTATGTATTAAGTTTGAGGAGGGGATTCTCCCTATTGATTTTGTTTTATTTTATGAGAGACATTTTGTATTTTCGACATCTTTTTTGAGTTTGAAACTAGGGAATTGAATTTTTAATTGCTTTTGAATTGGCAAAGTGACATTTTACGTTTTTAGAATTTGTATCGGGTTGGAGAAAGGAAATTGAGTTTTCAAATGTATCATTTTTAATTGATAAGGTTTTGATCAGGTTGGAATGGAGGAAATTTATTTTTCAAATTTAGTTTTCAATGCAAAGGAGGATTCCTTTTAACAGAGATTTTTAAAGGGAGGAAGCAAAATAATTTTCTTGTATCTATCCTTTTCTGAATTGGATTCGGAAAATCTTCTCTTTCTAACATGTTTATTAGGTTGTACGAAATTTAAGTCTTTATTTTCTCTTTTCTTCTGTAGAGGCGCTTTTTTATCATCAAAGTCTTTATTCGAGGGAAGAATTTTTCCATTTTTTTCGGGATTCGGAGAGAAGCATTTTTTATTTTCAACATTTTTATTTAGTTTGAAGAGTGGAAGATCTGGTTTCCAAATTTTTCTGAATGGAAAAGGAACATGTTTAATTTTGGACATTTTCTACATTGTGTTCACTTTGCAATTGAATGGCAATTAATTCTCAATTGTTTAAATGGAAAGTGATGAAAGTTTTTTTTATATGAAATTCAAACAAGTTCCACTTTTGAGTATGTAAATTTGCAGTCGAATTCGGACTCTTTCAAATAAAAAACTTTTAGTGTCAAGAATTGAAATTTTCAATTTCAATTGCTGGAATATCAGTATATTCGTTTATACCCTCTCCCTTTTACGGGCTTGAGAGTCTTTACATAACACACCTTTCCTCTATATTTATTTACCTCTCCTTAACATAACCTCTACAGAGTGCGACGCGTGAATCGAACCCGCAACCAGATGGAGTGGGTCCAAAGCTCATGCCTCAGCCCCTACGACTAACTGACCACCCTCCAGTTCAATGACTAAACATTTTTGACATTTTTTTTAAATTACACCTATGATTGCTGACATCAAGGTCAAAACTGAGAAGCCATTTAATAATAACTTGAATCGTGCGGTTGAGGGACAATTACTTTGTATTAGGTCACCGAGGATCTCATAAAAATACCAATCTAATTCACAAAAGGTTCCTTCCAATGATTTAATTTAGTCACAGTTCCGTGGAATCATTTACCTTGCAGTGAATAATTCGAACCTACGTGGAGAACCCGTAATTGACTCTTAGTCAAACATATCCTGACTCGGTAGAAGAAAAAAAAAAAAATCTTCTGATCTCTCAAGGTGAAACTTTGATCTCATGTTACCTTTTATTCTTTTTCATACTACAGCTGACCTTTCGGCGTACTGTCTCGTGTAAACGTTGACTAAGATACCTTGACTTTTCGTTGAGAGTTCATTCTGCAGTTTGTACCTCCAAATGGTTAGCAGTGAGTCACGTCAGGAAAATAAGCTCGAGAGTTATCTATATTGTCTATAGGGTGTCTATTGTAAATAGAAACCCACATTTTTCCTTTTCAATTTTTCTTATTGAATTTTTCCTTGAATTTAAAAGTTATTTAACATCATAAATTAAAATTTTATTTCATTCTTAAAATTCAAAAATCGCTTTTATCTATTTGGGGACATTAGCAGCTATTTTGGGATGCACTAATTACTTTATCCTGATAATCGTTGTGGTTAAGAGTTTGAATTTGGCGCCAGGCCTAAATGTAGTTTGAAATACCACCTATAGAGTGCATAAAACGTTACAGTGAGTTGTGTATCACTAATTTGACAATATTCCACTTAATGAAGACCGAGGGCTTCCATTTTTGGAGGTTTCCGCTGGACAGGGAATGTTTTCAAATCGAAGTGATTTCATTTTTTGATATCAATTCCACGAATTTTCAGAAAAAAATCTATTTAATAATTCAAAATACCCGATTTACAGATTTTAACATAAAAAATTGGATTTCCCTAATTTTTAAGCCGTATTGAATTTCTTATTAAGATTTTCCTCGAATTTGTAAATTAAAAAATGACGTAAATTACATTTTCATTCAATAAAAAAGATTGAAAATAGTTTTTCCTTCTTTTTGGGATATCAAGGGCTATTTTGGGATACACCAGTTCCTTTATCCTTATAATCGTTGTAGTTGAGAGTTTGAATTTGGCGCCAGGCCCAAATTTAGTTTGAACTGTAGCCAATAGAGTGCATAAAACGTTACAGTGAGTTATGTATTACTAATTCGACAATTTTCCACCTGATGGAGCCTAGGGGTTCAATTTTCGAGTTTCTCACTGGAGGATGAGTTTTTTCAAACAATCAAAGATCAGGAAGTCATAGTGCATTTGTTTTTTGACAGCAAATTTTACTAATTTTCTCAAGGAAAATCTATCCAATAATTCAAAATATCTTGATTTGCAGATTTCAAGACTGAAAATTGAAGTTTCTAAATTCGTTACCCTTAATAAATTCCTTAATTCATCTTTCCTCGGCACATTTTTTTTTAATTTGAAGATTATTTATAATATGATTGATTTTTTAATAAACTATCAGAGTTCAAATATAGCATCTATCTGCTTTTTGACACCAGGGCTATTTTGGGAATCTTGCCTATAGAGTGTATTAGGCGTCACGCAGACGGAAAAAGTGACTTTTTTGGCTTAAAATTACATTCAGACGACAAATCTTTTTTATCAAGTTACATTAATTTAAGAAGATCATTTTTTTTTATAAGATGAAGTCATTCAGTGAGCAATTGCATTATTTAGGCATTTTCAGAAAGAAGAATTAGTTTTTATTCAATGTCAGGCATTTTATTTAAGAACTTCATGACAATTTCAGAAACATTGATAACTATTTGTTGATTTTGGGATTTTTCAGAACAGATTAAATGAACAAATTTATCAAATAATTTCCTAATGTTGTTAAAATTATCATGAAGTTTCCAATTAAAAGTGCCGATAGAGAAAGATCATATTTTCCGTTGACAAATGTAAAATAATTAAGTTGTTTAATTAATTTGTTTGATAACCATTCTAAAATTCATCAACTGATAATAATAATTTTCTGAAATAATCATGAAGTTTCCGAATAAAAGGATTGACATTTAAAACAGAATAAATTCTTTTGTCGTAAATGTCCGATTCCTGGTAAATCAGAATTTTAAAACTCGATTTTAATTATTGTTTTTTTTTTCTGTTTCAGGTGAGCTGTCCCGAAATTAATCGATTAACCGTATCATGATACATTCAGGTAAAACATAAACTAAGGTTTCAGTATAGAAAAATGTCAAAGAACAAAATTTTCCTGATGAATTACAACGAAATTTCTTGGAAAACCCGAGAAAAATTTGATCAATGATAACGTTTGTTTTATTCCAAAATTTATAACCCAAGCTTTAAAATATCGAACTTCGATTTTTTTAAATTGAAAGGATTTATATTTTAATGTTGATGATGTATAAGTATATGAGTAAGGCTGGTTCTAATATAAATTTCTACCTTACCGTAATCGAGACCTTTTTAAAGCTGTGGTGGTTCGCGTCCGTGCTAAGTCTCTAGAATATTCTGGGTGACTTTATCAAATCATGTTGCGCGATTTCTCAAAACAGATTTTGTGTTAACAACTCGAAGGTTATTTATTATCTGATTTTAGCACTCCACCTGAACACTTCCATGGTTATATATTTTTATCTATTCTTGAATTTCCAACTGCATCATGAAGTTGATAGAAAAACAGGAACATTCTGGAAACTTAGCACATACACGAACCACTACAGCTGTGTTGTTGCCTTGATGTCCGTTAGGGAGAAATCAACGATAGAAACCGACCTCGCTCATTCACTGTGTCATAGAAAAGTAGAGTAATATTGTGTGGAGGGATATTATGAGAGGAAGTGCAGGGATGTTATGTGTACAAGTGAGGTGGAGGGGCCGTAAGAAGGCGATAAGAGAAAGGCAGTGGTGAAAGTGGATAGGGAGGGGGGGGGGGGGGAAGAAGCCGGTAGGGGGTGGGGGGAGCGAAATG
>WSXT02019928.1:0-46024 GCA_011762715.2 Neuroterus valhalla | reverse complement strand
GTGGACATTTGACAAAAACGGGGGGGGGGGTCAAATTTTACACAAATCTAATACCTTCTCTGATGAGAATGTAAAAATCAATGTTAAACTAAATATTTGAATTTTCACCAAAAAAGGGTGGATTTATTTTTAACAAAGTAGTGTCAATCTCAACCAGAGGTGAATTTTGAATCGAAATAATGCAACTTTAAGAAAAAATTTGATTTTTAAGGAACAATCTAAACAAGTTTTCTTTCATAATTCAGGAATGTTTCTTCTTCGGAATACTACTTTTACTTTGAAGAATGCTTGAAGTATTTTCTTCATTTAAAATTAAGGAGATGGGACTTTAAAATTATGACGAATTTTGAATTGGAGGAACGATTTTTTGAAATCCCCCTCTTCAAAATCCGAATTGTAATTAGTTTAAAAAGTTCCCGTTCCATGTAAAAAAATCCCCTGTTCCAAGTGAAATTATACTTCCTTACTAGAACTCCTTACCCTGAAAAAAACTATAATCACTTTCTGAAATTCCCTGTCCCAAGTCAGATAAATGAGAAAAAGCAAATAAAACGTGAAATACATTTTTTTGTAAAAATTTAGGTAAGAATACAATACGTCAGCTAAAAAAATCTCACACAGCAACAAATTTTCAAAACGTTTTTCTTATAAAGGAAAAAAATAAAAATGCTTCCTCTCATGACGCATGGATATATCTTTAGAATCAGATCAAACGAACGTTATATTCTTTGAATCAAATGATAAGATATCTTTTTGATTCATAAAAAGGAAGCGCGGTCATTTCTCGTGTTTTTTCGGTAGGATTTTAGATAGTCTAGGTTGAGTCAACTTAATTCCCGGTTGATTGATTGAATTCCTGGCCAATTGATAGATTTTCAACAAAATAGTTAAATTTTTAACAAAAAATATGATTTAAAAAAAATTGTAAACGAGCAGTAGAATCCCCAACCGAGAGAATTTACTTTGAAGCACAACATATGAATTTTCAAGTTCAAAAAAAGGGGTTGGATTTTCAACACCAAAAATATTACCTTCCAACAAAAAAAGCTAAATTGTAGAGGAAAATAATAATGAATTTCACCAGGTAGTGTAAATTTCAACCAAAAGAGATCAATCCTGACCCAAAAATATGATAGTACCAAAACTTTTTAATTAAAAGAATTAGGTTTCATCCATTAGAGGTGAACTTTTACTCTAAAAATATGACTTTTCTACCAAAACATAATATTCCAATCTAAAAGGATGGATTTTCTATAAAAAAGGATGAGTTTAAGGGAAAAACAGTTGAATTCGCAACCGAATAAGATCACTCCTAAACAAAATAGTTAAATTGTCATAAAAAAAAAAAAATATTTTCAACCAAATATAATAATTTAATCAATAAAATATGTTCTTTGTGGGAGTCCCTGCCCTAAAGTAAAAATTATAGTTATAAACGAAATTTTCTTTTTTGAAGTGAACCTAAAATAAAAATTATAATTTTTCACGGAAATTTCCTTTCTTGTACTCCAAATGATATTGAAATTCTGTGTCGCAACTCAGAATTATAAATCTTTTGGAAAATTCCCTGCCGTCGAAATTATGATTCTCCACCTGAATCGCTTTAGATGAAAAATGGCTATTCCAGTTTTTTTAAATTAAAAATGATTTTCTTTTCCAAAATCGGCTCCACTCGAGAGTTAAATTGTTTAGATCCTAAGGCTTTACTTTCAACTTCTACAATTTTTAACGATTCAATCTGAAATTATTCCATTTCCAAGGCTTCAAAGTTCAAATCCTGAACTATCAGGACTTTCAATTGGAAATTGTACTTTTTTGAACAACTTCAGCTCAAAATTATTTAATTTAAAAAACATTCAAGTTTGAATTGATCAATCTTGAATGCACTCCATTAAAAACTGTTTTACTTCAGAAGTTTTGGATTTAGAATCGTTTAACCATCAAGGCTTCTAATTTTAAATAGTTTGAAAATTGCACAATTTTGAACGATTAAAACTTTAATACTGGAATTGGAAATTATTTGATTACGAAATTCTCAGATATTTAGAACTGAACAGATGACATCTTAAATATGATAAATTTGAAATCATTCAATCATTAGAGCCTTCAATTTGGAATTAAATTTCAGGATCTATTAAAATTTTAATATTTGGCCAATCATATGCATTATTTATTTGCGAATTCTACAATTTTGTAAAAGAAAGCTATAATGTAGGTAAAAATGAGCAGGAATGCTGAAAAGTGTCGAGTATGCAGGTTACATTACTATGCAGCGCTATTATCACCGAGATAGACCATGTTCTAAAAATTCTTGAGCTCTAGTCTGAAATGTATTCAAAAGTCATGGAGATAATCTTCAGAGTCGATTAGATCGTTTTCTTTATTAGAAAATTCACCAAAAATAGATTTAAAAATTTTATTTGGCAAATTTTTAAAATTGTAATGTGTAATTATTCAATATAGACAAGTTACAAGTTAAAATGAAAATGTGGAGATCGTAAACTTTTAATTTATTCGAAATTAATTGTCTAACTGGCTTCCGATTACAGGGTGGCAATTTGGCATTGCAAAATAAATTTAAAAAAAAAAAACTCAAATTTTTCACGAAAAAAAATTATTGTTTTACTAAAGTTGAAACAGTTAAACTTAAAATTGAGAAAATCAATTATGATTATGAATCTCCAACTAGAACATTTACAATTCCGAACCAAAAAGATGAATTTTCAACTAAAATGATAAATATTTAACTGGAACACTCAAATTTGCAACCACGAAGGTGAATATTCATAAAAGGAAAATAATTTTCAAAAAGAAAGATTAATTTTCTACCAAAACATATAATTCTTTAACAAAATAGTTGAATTTTGAACTAAAAAAATAATTGTTTTCAACCGAAAATGGAACAGTAACATTTTTTATGTGTAAACTCAGTTTCGTACCAAACATAAAAGTTTTGACCAAAACAAAGAATCATCAACTGAAAGAGTTGAATTTACAAACAGACGAATTAATTTTTAGTAAAAATATATACATTATTCTCAACCAAAATTTCAATACTCAAATTTTGAATTAAACCAAAAAAATACATTTTTACTACTTTTATGGAATCTTCAATTGGAATAAGTTACTTTTTCAGTTGAAAAAAAATACTTATAACAAAAAAAAATGGTCTTTTAACAAAGAAAATCTAACTTTCAAACAAATCGATTATCAAGCAAAACGATGAATCTTCAGATAAAATTGTAAATGTTTAACTGTAGTAAACAAAAAAAAAAAACATTTTTCAACAAAATGGGTAAATTTTGAACTATAGAGATATACATTTCCAACCAAAAATAGGATAGTAACATTTTTGGCTTAAAAATTAATTTTGAACCGAACATAAGACGAGTTTTCTTCCAGATGAATTTTCGACTGATATGAAAAATATTCAACTGTTCAACTTGAATTGTTAACCGTAGAAAAGAATTTTCGAACAAGAAAAGTAAATTTCGGAGGGGAAGATAATTTGATGCCAAAAAAAATCTTTTTCAAGAAAATATGTGAATTTTCAGCAAAATAATTGAATTTCCAATTCAAAAAAGGAAAGTAACTTTCGGAAGAAGATAATTTTACACCAAAATCAATTTTTCAACAAAATTTGTGAATTTCCAACGAACTACTTAAATTCCTAATCCATGAAGACAAATTTTCATTCAAATAGTTGAATTTGGAACAAAAATAGGAAAGATCATCTATCACTAAGGATAAAACAGTTAAATTTCCAGTTAGAGAAATTAATTTTGTATTTTGATGTATTTTAATTTTATGATTTTTTAATTGTTTTTTTTTGTATAATTTTTATGTTTCATTGTATAACAATGTACTTTATGCGAAAAAGGTAAATTTTCAAACATAAACATTAATTTTCTACAAAAGAGGCGAATTTTCAACAAAGGAAATACATTCTCAAAAAATAGTTTATTTAAAATTCAAAAATCAATGTTTAACAAAAAAGATGAATTGCTTTTTAACAAAGTAGTTACATTTTTAATCAGAGATGGATTTTAAATTGAAAGAATGCACCTTCAACAAAAGAATGTAATTTCCACAAAAGAGTTAAACTTCTAACCAAGTAGATGATTTTTAATTAAAAAAGGATGAATTTGCATGAACAATGCGAACAAGTTTTCTATTATAATTTAGAGATATTTCTCATTCGAAATACTACAAAAAGCTATTTTCTTCCATGTAAAAGATTGCCTGTTCCGAGTCAAATTATATTTCTTAACTAAAACTCCCTTCGCTAAAATAAAAACTATATATATTTTCTGAAAATTCATGTCCCAAGTCAGATAAATAAGAAGAAAGCAAATAAAACGTGATGAATATATTTTTCCTTCAAATTGAGAAAATCATTCTTCCTGTATGTTTGGACTATCATCAATTTAACTTGAGCCAGCTAAAAATAATCTCACACAGAAACATAAATTATAAATATATTTAAAAATTGTCAGAATCAGACTCAAGGAACGTTAAATTCTTCAAATCAAGTGATAAGATCTGGTTTATTATCAAAATCTTAGAATCTTGGATGATTCAATTTAGTATGCAAGAGAGGGGATAATGCATTCTTACGGGCCGAGTTGATAGGACAAAACTTGGTTTAAAAATGATTTGTCCAATCAACTCGGCTTGTAACAACGCGTTATCCCCTCTCTTGCCTACTAGACTGGCTGAGTCCACGCGCTTAGGCCATCACGCTATCCGCACGCTCAATTTTGATTGAATTTTTCAATCCAATAGAACATGTTTTCTACCCAAAAAGACGGAAGTTCAACAGAACAGTAACATTTTGAACTAAAAAAGATTACTATTAGAATAAAGTTTAATTTTGGGTGAAAGAATGAAATTTTCCGCAAATTAATGGAATTCCAAACTAAAATTATGAATCTTTGATATAATTTTTTTTGGGGAAACAAGTTTAACTTTCAACCAAGCCACCAAATTTTCATTGTTCCAACTAGAAAAGGTTTCAAGTTTAAATAACGAATAGTTGAATTCAGACAGAAAGAACAAGTTTTCAACACATTGATTGAACCCTCAACCAGAACAGATTAATTTTGAACTAATAAAGATATAATTTCTATCAAAAGAATTAATTTCTAACAGAAAACAGAAAACAGAAAAAAGAGAGTCGACAAAACTGTCCACATTTTTAGATGAAGAAAAACGTGAATTCTCATTCGAAGGGATAATTTTCAATCAAATTTTAACGCGACACTGTAATTTTGAAGCCAAAAGACAAGGTTTCGACAGAACAGTTGAATTTTCAAGACAAAAAAATGGACTTAATAGTTTCAACTTTAACAAGTAGTTATATTTTCAACAACAATAGATGATAATCAATTTTCAGTAAAAAATGGATTAGTTATATATTTCGTTCAAAACATTAATTTTCAAATAAAGAAAAAGAACTTGAAAAAAAAATTATCTTCAGCCAAATAATAGAATTCTGAACTATAAGAGATCAATAATTCTGGAACAGAAAAATAAAAGTAGGATTTTAAATAAAAAAAAAACAATTTTCAACAAAAAAATTAGTTAGATTTTCTTATGGTATTCTACCAATTCCAAGAAAAGGGGGGAATAGGGGAAGTTTCTTGAAAACATGGGGAAGGAGGAATTTCAAAAAAAAGGAATGAGAGGACTTGTTCAATTTTTAATATTTGAATGTGAAATTATTCGACTAAAATAGTTTTCAATTTAAAATTGAAAGAAAATTGAGATTTAAAAAGTTGTTAGTTTATAACTTTCATATTTATCAAAATAAAATTTCAAAATCATGGATATTTTCAGCAAAAAATTGATGAGTCATATATTTCGTTCAAAAAATTAATTTCCGAATAAAAAAAAAAGAACTTAAAAAAAATCATCTGCAGCCAAATAAAAGAAGTCTGAACTAAAAGAGATCAATTCTGGAACAGAAAAATAATAAATAAAAATAAATAAAAATAATCTTATGGGACTCTGTTAATAGAAAAGGAGGGAATGGGGAAAGTTTATTGAAAACATGGGAAAAGGAGGAATTAAAAAAAAGGGGAAGACTTGTTCAATTTTAAATATTTGAATGTGAAATTAATCGATTACAATAGTTTTCAGTCTATAACCCTCTTATTTATCAAAATAAATTAAAAAATGGATAGTTCAATAAAAATTTATCGACCACAGAAGTTGATGAATGAAAATTATCTGAAGCATCAAATTTGAATTTTTATTTCGAAAAATCTACAATTTTGAACTACATAAATTTCAGTTTATACAACTAAAAAGCTCTAATTAAAAGCCCTTTCAATGGTAAATTACACAATTCCAAAAGCTTTGAACAAAAAATTATGCAATTTTGAAAACTTCAATTCGAAATAATGTAGCCATAAACGCTTCAAATGATTTAAATATGAAATTAGTCCTTGTGTAGTTATTTTAAGCCTAAAATTGTTTATTTTAAAAACTTCTAAATTCAACACAGAACAATTTATTTCATCTTCTCTAAAATGTACCTCCAAGTGTATATTATCCTCGTGAAAGAATTAATTCTTGAACTCATAGTCAAATTTGGTAAATGACGAAACTACAGACTAAATTCCAAAAATCTCCTGGCCTTGAAATTCTTCAAGATTACATTTCTCGTTCGAACGCAAGCTACGTGTAGGGAATTCCGTCTGTACTCTGGAACTGGAATGGCCCCAGGCTCATCTCACTCAGGCCTTTCTCGACTGCTGGACGGACACACGTGTTACGATATTTCAGAAAGTTTGAGAAGGCATCAAACAAATGAATCGATGGACTTTGGACTGGGAACAAATAACTGAACTATTGATAGAAATTACGATTTTAAATTAATGCGAGAGATGATAAAGGAATATTATGGAATTTATAGTCCATCGCATGGCTAAAGTGCAAAGTCATTATGTGATGAAGCTGATTAAAGAGAAGACCTTCGAGGGTAAAAAAAAACAAAATACCTTCAAAGCTCTAATGATCACACAAAGTCGCAAAACTAGAGAGGAAGTGACTAGATTAACGATGGGTATTTAAAAATCTATTTATCACATCCGCGCATACGAGTCGAGAATATTAATTTTTCAATGAACCGAATAACTGAAGAAAAAAAATCTAACAAAAATTTCCAAATGGAACTTTAAAAAACAAAAGTCGGAATTCGAAGACTTTGAAAATTAAATTGCATGGTTGTTACAGAAGTCAGGTTTCAAAATTCTAGGACGTTTTCAGGTTTTTTGGGTCAACTTATAAAAAAATACTAGGTCTATTTTTGAAAAATTTGATTCAAAATTCAAACACGGATTATCAATAAACTAAATAAATTTTTATTTAATTTGAAAATGACTTTTTAAGACAGTAGTTTGACTATCAGCCAAGGCGTTGACTTTTCAACCAAACAGTCGAATTTTCAATGGAACGAGATGAATTCCAATCCCAGTAATTTTATATTTTGAATTTCAATTTTCAAAACACAAACATCTATTTTTATTTGAAACGTTCATTCTGAACATCCTTTAACACATTGCAAAACATTGCAAACATTGCGAAATACATCAATTTTGAAAAGAATACTCAAATTTTCAACGAAAAAGTTATATTTTTCTACACTCAAACCTGCAATTTAAAAAAATCAATTGACGATAACCAAGAGAAAAAAAACGGATTTCCAACAGAATAGTTCATTTTTAAATCAAGAAGATGAATTTTCAAATAAACAGATCAATATTTAACGGGAGCACTTCAGTTTTCAACACGAAAGTGAATATTCAAACAAGAAGATTATTTTCAAATGAAAAGGATAATTTTCTAAGAAAAAATACAATGTTTCCAAAAAATGGTCGAATTTTGAGTTCAAAAAATAATTATTTTTAACCAAAAATGGAATAGTAACATTTTTAGTTTAATACATCAATTTTAAACCCAGCATAAGAGTTTTATACTAAAAAAAAGAATCTTCACCTGAAGGAGTTAAATTTTCAAACAGATGAATTATTTTCTAGTAAAAATATATAAATTAATGTCAAAAATAGTTTGAATACTCAAATTTTTAATTGATAAAAATGCATGTTTAACTAAACAGATGCATTTAGAACTAAAACTATGGAATTTTCAACTAGAATAAGTTATGTTTTTAGTTGAAAAAAATTACTCATAATAAAAAAACTAACTTTCAAACAATTTTTTCCATTTTTATACAAAATGATGAAGAATTAAATGCAACTGTAAAAATTTAACTGAATTAGTTTATTTTAAACCAAAGACTAATTTTTACTGAAATGATGAACCTCTAACTAGAATAGTCCAATTTTTTACAGAAAATTTATTATCAACCAAAAAGTACAATTTTTCAACAAATAGGTTGGAATTCGAACTATGGAAGTAAAAATTTTCAATCAAAAATAGAATTGTAACATTATTGGCTTGAAAAATTAGTTTGAAACCAAACATAAGAGTTTTCAACTAGATGAATGTTCGAATTGAATGAAAAATGTTTGACTGTATGATTTGAATTCTCAGCCGTGAAGAAGAATTTTTGAAGAAGAATATTAACTTCCTAAGGAAAAGATAATTTTCTACTAAAGAATCGATTTTTCAACAAAACATGTGAAGTTTCAACGAAATAATTGAATTTTCAATTCAAAAAGACTCATTTTCACCGAATCGTCGAATTTTGAACTAGAAAAGATCGTCTTTCCACTAAAAATGAAACAGTTGAATTCTCAGCTGAAGAAATTAATTTTCATCCAAACTGATGAATTTTCAGGTATAATGATAAATCTTTAACAGGAATAGATGTATTTTGAAAAAAAAAAATGAATTTTTAACCATAATGAATAATTTCCTACAAAAAAGGCCAGTTTTCCACAAAGTACATGAATTCTCAGAGAAATAGTTCAATTTTCAAATTCAAAAATCAATGTTCAACTAAATACTGGAATTTTCCCCAAAAAAAGGCCCCCAAAAAAACTTTTGGGTTAAAAATGCAATTGTATTCTTGGTATTTTTTCGTTCAAGAATTCGATCAATTGGTTCAATATTCAACGATTTCGTTGAATATTCATATTTTGTCCAAAAATTAAATTGTTTCGTTGAAAATACATTTTTCTTTCTGATTTCTGTGATGCCTAGGTAGCCATTAGATTCATTTTGAAAAAAATTGAATTCCAAAAAACGCTATATAGCTAGAACGTAACCTAATCAATTTCTTTAAATCTAAAGTAATAAAATGAACAGATAAGTCAAACTTCAGAAAGCAATTTCAATAAAAATTCCAGGACTTTTCCAGGTTCTGTAACAACCCTGAATGGATAACTTCAACTCTTTTATTTCAACCATTTCTTATTAAATTTGCAATAAATTGTCTACTTTACAATTGTAATTCAAATGTCTCAAATGTGATAACAATAAAATTGGTTGATTGCAGAAGTAAAAAGTTTCCCTTGGGCTACGGAATAATGGAAATTTAACGCTAATTGTAAATTATTTTTGTCTTCAATTTCTTCAGAAACTACTTTCTCGTGTAACACTTCCATTTAAGTTGGAAATAATGTCTTTGAATGTGCCTGGAGGTCCGAGAGTTCAAAAAAATAAGAAACATCTATCAAATTCAATTTTTAATAAAAAAAAAAGGATTTTCGCCAGAAATTTTTTTAAGGATACAAAAAAGAAATTAGTATCATCAGAAAAAATCTCTTTCTAAGTGGCTTGGTTTCTAATCAAATCTTTCTTCGAAAAAAAAAGGAGAGGGGATTTTTCTAATTAAAGGGGAAAAGAGGACATTCTACTAAAGTTCTACTTTATCTAAAAATATTGTTTCTACTACAAAAATACATATATAGGCGTTATCAGGGTGTCTACCTGATAGATTATTTTTAATTCTCTGTCATTTTCCACTCTTCCCCCTGTCAATTGTTAACTTTTCCCGTCCAATTCAAAGGTTTGAGCAATAAAATTTTTCAACAAAATAGTTAAACTTTGAACTGAAAAAAATGATTGTTTTCAACTGAAAATGGAACAGTAATATTTTTAATTTATAAACCCAATTTCATACCAAACATAAGAGTTTTTAACTAAAACAAAGAATCATCAACTGGAAGAGTTAAATTTTCTAACGGATGAATTAATTTCAAGTAGAAAGGATAAATCATTCTCAACCAAAATTTTAATATTCAAATTTTGAATTCAGCCAAACAAATGAATTTATAACTACAACTATGGAATTTTCAATTTTTTCAACAACAAAAAAACCAACTTTCAAACAAATCGATTTTTAAGTAAAATAATGAATCTTCAAATAGAATTGTAAATGTTTAACTATAGCAGTTGAATTTTAAACCAGAAAGATGAGTTTTTGGCTGAAATGATGTACCGTCCACTTGAATAGTTGAAATTTTGACAAAAAATTAATTTTCAACCAAAAAAGTATACAATTTTTCAACAAAATGGTTGAATTTCGAACTAAATAAGAGATAATTATTTTCAAACAAAAATAGAATAGTTACAGTTTTGGCTTAAAAATTAATTTTGAAACAAACATAGGAGTTTTCAACCAGATGAATTTTCGGCTGCTATGAAAAATATTCAACTGTTTAATTTGGATTGTTAACCGTAAAGAAGAATTTTCGAACAAGAAAAGTAACTTTATTGAAGATTTCATACCAAAAAATCCATTTCTTATCCAAAATATGTGAATTTTCAGCGAAATAATTGAATTTTCAATACAAACACGGAAAGTAATTTTAACAGAAAAAGATAATTTTATACCAAAAATAGATTTTTCAAAAAAAATCTGTGAATTTTCAACGAACTAATTGAATTTTCAATAAATAAAGACAAATTTTCATCCAAATAGTTGAATTTTAAACTATAAAAGATCATTTTCCACGAGGGATAAAACAGTTGAATTTCCAGTTAGAGAAATTAATTTTCAACAAAACTGATGAATTCTCAGGTAAAATGATAAATCTTCAACTGGAATAAATGTATTTTAGGCGAAAAAGGTGAATTTTTAACCATAAAGATCAATTTTCTACAAAAGAGGCGAATTTTCAAAGGAAATAAATTCTCAAAGAAATAGTTTGATTTTTATATTCAAAAATCAGTTTTGGAGTGAATACTCGAATCTTCACTAAAAAAAGATATGATTTTTAACAAAGTAGTTACATTTTCAATTAGAGATGGATTATAAATTGAAATAATGTACCTTCAACAAAAAAGTGCAATCTCCAACAAAAGAATTTAACTATCAACCAAAAAGTTGATTTTTCAATCAAAACAGGATGAACACGCAATAAACAATGTAAACAAGTTTTCCATAACAATTTAGGAATACTTCTCAATCAAAATACTCTACTTCTACTCTAAAAAAATGCTTTAAATACTTTCTTGATTCAAAATTATAAAGAGGGGACTTTCAAATTTTGATGAATTTTGAATTGAAAAAGCAATTTTCTTATTTTCCTCTCTTCTCAATAATTCGAATACAAATTATTTTGGAAAGTTCCGTTCCATGCAAAAGATTCCCTGTTCCAAGTGAAATTATATGTCTTCACTGGAACTCACAGAGCAACATAAAGTATACAGATATATTTAGAAATTGTCAGAATCAGACTAAAGGAACGTTACATCCTTTAAATCAAATGACAAGATTTCTTTTTAATTTATAAAAATAAAGCGGTCATTTTTCGTATTTTCACGGTAAAATTATGAACTGTCTCGGTTAAGTTTAATAATTTTCTGGTTTTTAAATTGAATCCCCGATTTCACAGTTTTTCCCAGGTCAATAAAATTCCTGTGTCAACAAAATTTCCTACTCCAACTTAGAATCAGATCAATAAAATGTATGAAACCACGGAATTTTGATCATATAACGGGGACAAATACATTTACTGTCAAAACTGATTTTTCTCAAAATAACATTTATTTCACTACATCATGTAAGTTTCAGTAAATTATAATATTGAATAAACTTTTATTGACCCAAAAGTAAACTCAGTAATCATTAAACATCAGTTTATGCATGAAATATTCAATATCTAAAACAATATAACCTCAAAGTTTTAGGTTAGATTTGATATTTCAGTTTTGATCGTCTATTACTCATATTCTCTGTATATTCTGAATCAGATTGGTAACTGTATAAATTATTGAAAGTATATTTTAGCTCAAAATGTGTTAAAACTTACTTGATATGGTGGAAGTAATAGTTTCATCGAGAAAAAACAGTTTTAACATCCTTCTTGAAAATTCCGACCTCCTTGCTTATTCGCGACACTAGCGCAATCTAGATTTCAGATCCCGCTTGGAAAAAAATGTTGGTCCATAGGACCGGATTTATTATCATATATTTATTCATCCCGGACCAAGGAATGAAGAGTGCACATTTCCTTAGTAAGTACAATTGTAGGGGTGAAAGAGGAATTACCCAGAGCAATTTTATACTTGAACTTTATGAGTTCCAAAGATTTAAATTCAAGTGGAATTGAGAAAAGCATAATTTGCAAAAGACGTGTGACTTCTTGGGAAGTCATTTAGAAACTGTAAAGAATCGCGTCACGTTTTCCAAGTTGAAAGGAGAACAAAAGAACTGTTTGAGTTATGATGATCTTTGTGTACTTGCGGCATTGTTGCAAAAATCTTCTGGAACGTTCCACTTTTATTATTATGCTAGTCACGAAACGTAATTACGTTAACGTCTATGCAAGGTTACGAACAGTTCACTTGATTTGATTGCATTGTTGCTTTTGAATGAATTTCAAGCACAGATGTGCAGCCCAATTATTATTATTATTATTATTATTATTATTATTATTATTATTATTATTATTATTATTATTATTAGCCGATACTTTCTCTCAAGTACAATTATTATTTACGATGTAAATAAATTCTGGATTATATTTTAAATTAACAATAATAATCAGCTATTCAGCCACTTTGTCCACATTTAAGCTCCAACAAACTGATTTGAAGTTTGCAACATTCATGAACGAATGCATAAAATTTTCGAATTTCCTTCTACCAAGTATAAGGAAATGGTATCAGGTGAATCCAAAAAAAGTTTCATCTTAATACTTCCAAAACCGGATGAATTTTACATACCCACGAATTTTGAAAAAAAAAAAAACAGGAAATTTGGAGCAAGACAAATAGTTTCGTTTGTAAACGTTGCAAACTTCATTTGCATGAAGCTCCTGTGTTTCCGTTCGATTTTCGCGTGTTTTTTGTCTCGTTAAATTTTTTGTACCATGCCCATTTGACAGTTTATTAGCATACGTTCGTTTGACATCTATAAAATTGTTTTGAAAAAAAGACGAATAAAGAGCAAACAAAAAAAATCAAGAAATTTTTTTCTTCTTTTTGCATAAAAATTCTTCATTATTTATTTTAATTATTATTTCAATGTTCATGTTTTAAAATATGATTCTCTAGTTGAAGTCATCTTTTTTGGTCGAATTTTCAACTGCTTTGTTGAGGATTCGTCTTTCTGGTAAGAAACTAATCTTCCTGGTAGAAAAATTTTAACATAGCATAAATTGAGTTGAAAATATGACGATTCGGTTATAAATCAACTTGTTCATTGCAAAATTACATTTTTGATAAAATATTGAAATATTTTGATAGAAAATTGAACAATTTAGTAAAAATTTAACTGTTTTCTCAAAAATTTCACTATTTGGTTAAAACTTCACATTTCTTGATAAAAAATCAAACTACTTATTTCAAGTTTAAACTTCTTCGTTATAAATGTTTTTATTTTCAATATTCAACTCTTTAATCAAATATAAGACCTTCATCGTGGAAAATGTACTATCTAGTTATATAAACCGTCTTTTTCAACATTAATTTTCTTGGTAGAAATTTATTATTTTTTTTATGAATAAGAATTTTTTTGAAAGATTCTTTTTTTCAATTCAATAAAAATTATTGCTCTTATCTGAAAATTAAACTATTCCATTTTCGATAGAAAACTTATCCTTTGTAAGTTGAAAATTCAACTATTAAGTCAGAAATTCTTGTTTCCGTAGAAGAATGATCTTCTAAGTCGACCCCCCCCCCCCCCTTAAAAATCAAACTATTCGCAGAGCTGCCACACACTAATGTACTTTTTAAAAGTGACTAATTTGAGCTAAAAAGTGACTCATTCCAAACGAATAAACTTTGTTATCGATTTGACGAATATGACACCAACGAAACACGGGCAAGATATTTGTGGTCGATTCCAGACAAAAAGTGAGTCTCTTAATGGAAGAATGTAATATAAATGAATCTAACATAAATACTGGGCGGATTGTTTGCGATAAACATTCGAAAAAATAATTTAAACTTCCCGGAATTCTCAATTAATTCCTCTCATATTCCATGAAATTACATTCAATAAAAAATATGATTCTCAACAACTAATCATTGCAAATAATCACAAATATATAGATGACACTTCTTCATTTTTTTGTTTCTTATGCTGTTAATAATTCTTTTCAATCCTCCAATAAATTATCAATTTTTCCGATCCGTGTAACGCAAACACAAACAAATATCGTAGTGCGCATTTGCCAGATCCCGCTATACACCGCTACATACCGCTCTCAGTGGGGAGCAAAGGATGAAGAGAGAGACGGGGAAGCCCACACTTCCCCTGACAGTGTTTCAGCGTTACGCTTTACGCTGAACTTCCCCTCATTTGCAAGTTCACACTGTGCTCTAAAAAGTAATTCTCCAAAAAGTGACAAGAAGTTACTTAAGATGACTAATATTTGCACATAAAAAGGCCTCAGTAATAAATAGAATTTCAGAAGTCGATGAAAAGGAGAGTGTAATTATTAGCAATTATAGGGTGGAGTCTTAAAGATTTGAAAACTCCAATGCAACCTCTTCCTGTAAAAATGATTTACAGTAACTTTTTTTTAAAGAGAGTGACTTATAGTGATTGTTTCTCAAAAAAGAGACCAAAAAGTGACTTAGAAAAGAGGTGACTATAAGTGACTTAAGTGACTGAGTGGCAGCCCTGTATTTGGTTAAAATGCATCTTTCTTGGTTGAAAATTCAAAAAATTGGTGCAAAGTTGAACTAATTCGTAAAGAATTAATATTTTGAAGATGCAACTTTCCGACTGACAATTGGTGTATTTGTTTGAAAATAAATACTATTATTTCCAAAATTCGTCTTTTGGTAAAAAAAAGTATCTTTAAGGTTGAAAATTCGTCTACTTTGTTGCAAATTTGATCAATTTGTTGAAAATTCAAATATTTTTTAGGATATTTTTTGGAATAAAAAATTCAACTGTTTTGTTGAAAATTAGTCCTTTTGGTATAAAATTAATCTTCCTGGCGGAAAATTCAACTATTGGGTTAAAAATTCAGCTCGTAGGTTAAAAATGCATATATTTGGTTGAAAGTTGAATTTTTTTTCGAAAATCCAACTAATTACTCAACAAATTTTCTGGTCGGAAATTCAACTGTTAATGCACATTTCATTGAAAATTCAACTTTTCGGTTTGACAATTCGACCATTTGGTTGAAAACGCATGTTTGTTGGGTATAAATTAAACTATTAGGAAGCACAGTAAACTAATAGCACACAAAACACGCGCGATTGATGATGCTAGTCATGTTCTAAAATTTCAAAGAAGATTTATGTCAATTCTTTGTAAGTCTTGAGATTCAAATAATTTGTGTAATGTCAGCTGATGGGATTTTAGAATTAAGATCACGAAGCCAGAAAGTGGGTCAAATCTCGATTTCGATGAACGACCTACGAATTATTATGCAAGTAATGCGGTTCACGTTTGTTACCAGACTCAAACAATTTTTTTTTTTTTTTTTTTAAATCTCGGAAACCCAGGAGAAGGTCGTGAGCCTTTAAGGAAATATTTTTGAATTTTGTTAATTTTAAACATTTTTTTCGTAAACAAAATAGCAGCACTATTTTTAATTAAAAAACTTTACCTGATATTCAGTTTATAAGTTGTATTTTGGGAAAAATAAACTATTTACTCATTTTTTAACAATGCTCTGAAATTTTTACTTCTCAAAAGTCTTGTTAGCAGAACCTTCTGAAAGGAGAAAATACTGAAATTTCCAACACAAAAATATCATTTTTTTCATAAAAATTGGAACAGTTAAACTCTCAATTAAGAAAATCCACTTACGATAACAAAAAAAAAACGGATTTAAAACTATTAATTCATTTTCCAATCAAGAGGATGAATATTCAAATAAAAAGATAAATATTTAACTGGAGCACTTCAATTTTCAACCATGAAGGTGAATTTTCAAATAAGATTAATTTCCAAATAGAAAGAATCATTTTATAAGAAAAAATATAATGTTTTAATGAAATGGTCGAATTTCGAACTCAAAAAATAATTATTTGCAACGAAAAATGGAATAGTAACATTTTTATTTCAAAAAAACAATTTCAAGCCAATCAAGAGAGTTTTTTACTAAAACGAAGAATTTGCAAATGAAAGAGTTGAGCTTTAATAAGATAAATGAACTATTACTGAAAAAGATAAATTGTCAACGGAAATTTGAATACTCAGATTTTAAAACTTTGAAAAAACGGATGTTTAACCAAACAAATGAAATTTTTCAATAGGATCAAGTTAAATTTTCAGTTAAAAAAAAATACTTACGACAAAACAAATGCTAACTTTCAACAAAGAAAACTAACTTCCAACAAACAAGAAAAACTAACTATCGAACAAATTAGTATATTTTTACACAAAATGATGAAGAATCAAATGAAATTGTAGATGTTCAACTGGAGTGGTTGAATTTAAACCAGAAATACTAATTTTCAACTGAAACAATGAACATTTAACTAGAATGGATCAATTTCGGACAAAAAATTAATTTTCAAACGAAAATACAATTTTTCAACAAAACGGTCGGAATTTGGACTAAAAAATAGATTTTGAACCAAACATAAGAGTTTTTAACTAGAATGTTCGACATAAATGAAGAATGTTTGATTTATAACTTGAATTGGTAACCTTAAACAGAAATCTCTGAAATAATTGAATTTTCAATTCAAAAAGACGAATTTTCATCAAATTGTCGAATTTTGAACTGGGGAAGATCAATTTCCCACTTAAAATGAAGCAGTTGAATTTTCAGTTCAAGAAATTGAATTTCAACCAAACTGATGGATTTTCAGGTATAATGATGAATCTTCAAATGAATAGATGTATTTGAAGCAAAAAGATGAATTTTTGACCATAAAGATTAATTGTCTACAAAAAAGGCAAATTTCCCACGAAGTACCTAAATTCTCAAAGAAATAGTTTAATTTTCAAATTAAAAAATCAATGCTCCAGTAAATTCTTGAATTTTCACCAAATAAAAATAAATTGATTTTTATAAAGTATTTACAATTTCAACCAGAGGTGAATTTTGAATCAAAATAATGCAACTCAAACTTAAAATTTAACTCTCAAAAAACAAGTTTAAATTATAAACAAGAAGATGATTTCTTAACTAAAAAGGATGAGTTTGCAATGAACAGTGTAAACAAGTTGTCTACCATAATTCAAAAAATGGTGATAAAATTGAAAATGAAAAAAGCTGAGAATTTGATTTTTTTTTTAATTTTTTAAATTTTTTAAAGAAAGTCATCTTCTTCGATATTATCAGGTAAATTTAATTATTTTTTAGACATTTCGAGTATTTTGTAAAAACGATCTTTTTTATAGAAAACTCAAGTTCTTTTTCGAAAATTTGTCTTTTTGAATAGAAAATCCTCCTCTTGGATTAAAATGCAACTGTTTCCTGATGGATTATTCAATTTGATATAAATTATTTAACTGTTCCGTTGAAAATTCAACTAATTTTTTTTTAATGCGTTCCTCTTCATTCAAAATTAAGAAGAGGAAAAATTGTGACGAATTTTGAATTAGAGGAACGATTTTTCTTAAATTCCTCTCTTCTAAATACGAATTATAATTAGTTCGAATAGTTCCCGTACCATGTAAAAAATTCCCTGTTCCAAGTCAGATAAATGAGGAAAAGCCAATAACACGTGATGAATACATTTTTTTGAAAGAATTTATATAATAATTCTTTCTGTATGTTTGGGCTACCATCAATTCGATTATAAAATGTGAGTCAGACAAGAAAATCTCACAGAACAACAAATTTGCAAATAAAAAGAAAGCGGTCATTTCTCGTATTTTTTCAGTAGAATTTTAATATAGTCTAGGTTGAGTCAAATAAATTCCCGGGAATTTAATTAAAATCCCGGTCAAGTCGCCACCCTGCGAATGCATGGACGAGACATTTTGCATATTTTAAACATTTTCTTAAAAATTGTTTTTCATTTGATTCTGCATTTTTTTACTGGTAGATCACAAAGAAAGAGTCCAGATTTAATGAATCATATTTTTTCAAATGAAAATCTCCTTCAATTGGTGGGAAAAAGGGTCAAACATATTAGCGTTACGCGCTTGATTGAGCGAACGACCTGAAGGGAAGCCCGTAAATTGAGTACGTCGACCGACCAATTGATTAGTTACGTCTACTTGAATAATTTAATAACTGAATATATCTAACAAACAGGGTAGTTTTTTCTTTAGTGTAAATTAGTCTCGAACTTTCTTCACAGAATAACTCAAACCTGAATTGCGCACCAGACACATAACTTTCAATTTTCTTCATAACAATCCCACCAATCTTTCTCTAATGCGGAATAAATTTATAAACCAATCGTAATGTTTGCACTAAATCAGACTCAAAGTTCTATTCAATTCAAATTTTTCATTCAATTCAAATTCTTAACTCGCCTTCAAAAATAAGTGGTTTCAATCCAACTTTGCAAATTGCTGGAAGTTTTCCTTTTGTTTACATAAGCGTTTCATTATTTATAAACGAATTTGGATGTTTCAATTTAGAATTATTCGATTTGAAACTAATTTATTTTCAATTTTTTGTAATAAAAGTTGAATTAAAAAGTACTCAATTTTTAAATATTTAATAGGAGATTATTCAATTTGTCAAATTTTCATTTGAAAAATTTTCACTGGTCGAGTACTGTGAAAAATTTAGATTTCCAATCATAAAAATGTTGAATGATTGAATAAAAGATTATTTAATTCAAAGGCTTGGAGAAAAAATTCTTTTCCTTTCAAAATGAGATGATTTTTTATCTTTCGAATTTGATTCGTTAAAATTTCTTTATTGATTCTCTTACTTCCAAATCAAAATTTCTCAAATAACTCCCTTTTCAAAAAATGTGAAAGAGAGGAAATTTGAATTTTCAAAGTTCCAACTTCAAAAAAATGTTCGTCCGCAAAAAACAAGGATTTTTGAATTCCGAAAAATTTTGATTTGGAACAAGGAATTTTCAAACTCTGATGAATGCTGAATAAGAGTTTATTTTGTATTTCTTTTTTTTTTTATAAAAAGAATTTAAATCATTTTCCGAATTTTCCCGTTCCATACCAAACAGACCTATTGAATAAATGACCTATATCTTTTTTTTTTATTCCTCATTTCTAAAACAGAATCAAAAATTATTTTCCAAAAAGCCCTTTTCCTGACAAATCATAATTCTTTACAGAAACTACCTTTCTTGAAGTAAAAATTATAATTCTTGACGAAATTTTTGCTCTAAAGTGAACCTAAAATGAAATTCATCACTCAAATCCCCTATGACATACTCAAAATTATAAATCTTCACAAAAATTCTCTGTCCCAAGGTATAAATTACAATTTTCTACAGGAATTCCTGGTCCTGAACTCGGAATTATAATGCTTCACGTGATTTTTTTTATAATTGTACTATTTATTGCTTGTAAAATTATTAAAAGAAAATATAAATCTTTTAGAAAATTCCCTGTCTCAAAGTCGAAATTATAATTCTTTACCAAAAGCCCCTGATTCAATTTGAAATTATAATTCTCCGAGAAGATGTACTGCTTCAAGTCAGAATTGTAGTTTATTTGGATAATTCCCTATTTGAAGTTATTGGGCGGCTTTCCAGACGGGAAAACCAGGAATAAGCCTAGACTTTTGAGCACTAGAAAAATGCGAGAAGTTAGCCGGGAATTTGGTTAAAACCGGAATATTTCAGATTTTTTTTTCTTTTACAATAAATATCGTCTCACCCTTCAGAAAAAATGTGTTTCGAATTGTGCAGTGTTACAAACCATCTCCTATAAAAAATCGAAAATTATTTTACACTTGAGATTTCAAAGTTTATTTTTCGTTTAAAAATAAATGTTCCTCTCATACTATATATTTAGGAATTTGAAACTTGTATTTAGAGATTTAAGCATGCTTTTTTTACATCTTTTTTTTTTTTTGCTAAAAATTCTACAGTTTGGTAAATTGATATTTTTTCTCTGTTGAAAAGTCAAGTTTTTTGGTGGAAATCTGCCCTTTTGATTCGAGAATTCATCTTTTGGTAGAATAGTCATCTTTTTTTATGATTAGAAGTTCATTCTTTTCAACTGAAAAGTCTACTATCATTTTTTAAATGCAGAAATTATCTATCCTGGTTGGAAATTCTACAGTTTGGTTAAAAATTTAATTTTTTTGATGTAGAAAGTCATCTTTTTTTTGTTAAAAATTCATCTTTCATGGTTGAAGTTCATTCTTTTTTATTATAAATTCTACTACCATATTATTTGATTCAGAATTAATATCTTTAGGTTAAAAATTCTGCTATTTGGTTGAAAATTAAATCTGTTTGATTGAAGACTACCTTTTTTGTTCGAAAAAAAAAACTCATCAATTTTTTGTAAAAATTGTATTATCTTCTGGCAAATTCCATTATTTTGGAGACATTCCAAGTATTGTGCAAAAAAGATCTTCTTTTGTCGAAAACCCAACTTTTCTTTCGCACATTCGTGTTTTTGAATAGAAAAACCGCCCTTTTGAAATAAAAATTAAACTGTTTCCTAATGGATTATTCAATTTGATATAAATTATTTAACTGCATGGTTGAAATTCAACTCATTTTTGTTAAATTTGATTCTATTTTGTTTGAAAGTTCGATTCTTTGGTTAAACGTTTATAGGTGAGAAAAATGAATAATCTAAAGGCTTCAAATTCAACCGGTTGACCGGGGAACAGCCTAGAATTTTTTTTCAAGTTTAGTTGGCTACCTGAGTAATAAAATATACGAAAACACTTTTAATTTGCGTATTCGTACATTTGAGACCAAAATCCCGGTCACTCAATCAAATACGCTAATTTCCTGATTAAAATGAAAATTAAGAAATTTGGAATTGGGAGAAAAAATTTTTTTTTCTTTTTAATGTCCAAAATTCTAGTTAAAATCTGCAACACCTGGTTATTAAATAAAAAGCCAAGAATCCAACGACTGAATTTTGATAAACACCTTCAAATAAACCTATTAATAAAAAAACGTGAAGAAGAAAGGAGGAAAGATAAAAGAGAAAATAACCTCCAAATTAACTTCTCTCTCTCTTTTCCCTCAAAAAAACACAAAACAAAAATATTCGAAATATCTACCTACGTTTCGGTATTCAGCCAACACCCTTATCAAGGTAAAAAATCTCCCAGTAGGTCAACCCAAGAGGAACCCCGGCTGCTTTCTACTTGAAATCCCACTGAAGACTCAATACTCAGTTTTGGGTGAAAACAGGAAAGTTGGTAGATACTTCCGTTTTTTTTTTAAGAAAAAAAAAAGAAAAACATAGACGAAAGATAAAAAAAAAGAGAAAGAAGAGGATTTGGTTATTTTCTCTTTTATCTTCCCTCTTTCTATCTTAAAGTTCTTTTTCTTAACAGGTTAATTCGAAGGTGTTTGTTATTAAAATTTTAAATTGTTGAACAAGATTGAGTTGAAAAATCCATTCCTTGAATAAAGTGCAAGTGTTATCATTTGTTACGGATATTAAGATATTTTAGGAATATCTTGCTGCACATGCTCAAAGTGTGTTTTTAAACAAAAGAGACGTTGGAGGTATGTTGTGATTAGAATGATTCCAGATTGCATCTGCCGTGCATCGTACAATGTTCGTTTCATGATGCAAGAAAAAAAAAGGAAGGACTAACTCCAAACATCCGCTTTCTCTCCCTCCACTCGAAAGTCTTAATTGACACCTTTCCCCTCCATTTTTGAAATTCTAAGACCTTGGTGATTACTTAAAAAAAAAAGCAAAGTCCGATGACTCATTTCTTGACCTTCGACGCCTCATTTTTTCATGACCAAGAAGACAAGTCAAATATTTTTAATCGTTTGTATAAAAGAATTTTACTTTCTAACTTCCTCATCAAAGTTCAAAGAACTTTCATGGACCCATCTTTCTAATTTGTAAATTTCTCGAATGCAGAATTTGATTAAAAGAATGATGGCAATATATAGGGTGACCAGAGATGACTTTCAGAATGTAGGACAATTGGGCTTACGAAAAGAGGAAAAAGTAGGACATAGGGCTTGAAAAAAAGGAAAAAAGTAGGCCTTCAATAGGAGTCCTACTTTTCTTAGAAACAATTAAAACAATTAAAAGTTGTTACGCTTTTTTATTTTACAAAGCTACAAGAAAAAATGAAACTAAAAATACATTTGGTAAATTAGAAAATAAGTTGAAAACCAAACAGTTAAATTTTTAAACAAAAAGACCAAAGAGAAGAATTTTCAACTGAAATAATAAATCTTTGACCAGAAAGATTAGGTTCGAACAAAGTAGTTTGATTTAAAACCAAGGAGTTGAATTTGCAACCAATGAAGATGAAGAATAGTCAACAAAACTTATTAGTTGGTATATCATCCAAAAAATAAGAACTTTGTACCGGAAACGATGAATTTTCAAGTAAAAAGTTGCATTTTATTCGAAATAGATTAATTTTCAACCATCAAATTTTTAAACAAAATGATGAATTTTCAACATGGAGGAATAACTTTCTATCATAAAAGAGGAGTGTTTAACCTAATAGATAAATTGTTAACCAAATAAAAGTATTTTCAACTGAAATAAAAAGTCTTTGACCAGAAAGATTAATTTCGAACAAAGTAGTTTGATTTCAAACCAAGGAGTTGAATTTGCAACCAATGAAGATGAAGAATAATAGTCAACAAAACTTTATTAGTTGGTATATCATCCAAAGAAAAATCCAAAGAAAATTAATAGATAATAGAAAAGAATAGATTAATTTTCTGTCAAATTTTTAAACAAAATGATGAATTTCAAAAACATGGAGGAATAACTTTTTATTATAAAAGAGGAACCTTCAACCTATTAAAATTGTCAACCAAAGAGAATACTTTTTAACTGAAATAATAAATCTGTGACCAGAAAGATTAATTTCGAATAAAATAGTTGGATTTAAAACTAAGTAGTTAAAGTCCAAAAAATTTTACCAAGCAATTTCTACCGATAAAGATGAATACCAAACTTAAAAGAAGAATTTTCAACAGAATGGTTGAAGTGTGAACCAGGAAAGATTTTTCAAGCGAAACGACCATTTCTTTTTTTTTGACAAAATCGTGGAAAATTCGAGCCAAAAATATGAATTTTGTACGAAACAGTAGACCTTTGCAACTGAAAATATTAATTTTCAACAGAATAGATGAATCATCGACCAAATCAGATTAATTTCCTACCAAAAAATTTTATTTCTAACCAAAAAAATGTCATTTCCATCAAGAGTTCAATTTCCATCCAAATTTTGAGTCAAAACGTCGAAATTCTTTTGAAACAGTGGAATTTTTTACTCGAAAATATGAATATACGAAGCTTAACAATTCAATTTTCAAACAAAAGTATGATTTAAAAAAAAACATGCTTTTCCAACAAATGAAGATCTATTTCTAACCCAAAGCAGCTGAGTTTGTTACAAAAAAGATCAATTTTCTAAAAGAGATCATTTTCAAACAAAAAGTATGACTTTCGAACAAAATAATACAAATTTTAGCCAAAAAGAAGAATTCTTAATCAAATATATAATAGTAGAAAAACCTAGACAAGAAGAATGAAATTTCAATCAGCAAAGCAACATTTAAGGCCCGGTTTATTTATTTTTCTGCAACTTCAAATCTTTAAAATATAACTTGAAGGGAGTACAATCTATTTATTTTTTTATCGCACAGAAAATGGCTCACCACTTACAACATTTTCCATTCAGCAACATTTTTGATAAACACCTCTAGACTTCACTCAGAAAAATTTTTTTATAATAAAGAACCAAAAAAAAATCCTATACATCCGAAAATGCGGACAAAGTGAAAACCCCTGTGGGGTGAAAGTCGCATGCTTCAGAAAGAGGACATGCCCTAAAAAATCCGGACGGATAGTCACAGTAAAATTATAATAAAATAATTTTTTTTTAATATTTTTAAAAATATATCTAATAAAAAAATTGATTTTCTAGTCCGTGATAGATTTTCAGATTCCGGCGAATTTGGGACACAAAATCTGGGCCAAATGCGAAAGACTTATGTGAAAGGATCCTTAATCTCACCACATTATTTTTGGTTCACGTCATCTTGGCTGCAAGAACACATGGAATTTTCTTGTTTCAAAGTAGCACAAAGTTAATTCTTGTCTTGAACCTTTAAACGGAAAATGTTTGAAGATATCTCGTCTAGACGCGCGATTAAAGAATGATTAATTGCTATCCAAGGAAAGAAATTTTTTCCGGAAATTGCAATATTCCACTGTCGATAAACAAACATAGGAACATATGTTCAATGTGCTAAAGTAATCACAGAATGATAATGCAGTTCTGAGTGTAAACTAGTTTCAGTTTTTGCAGTGCCTGTGTAAAATAAAAAATACGGCTTTTTTCACCCGAATTTCGTTATATTTAGAATTTTCCTTTATTGGGTATTGTTGTGAGTACTGAAAACAATGCCATTCCTGCTTGGCTAGCGAACAGAATCGCATTCGATACGTACTCGTCTGGAAATCGAATATTCGCAATGCCCCACAGACATGATAGTCCATGGGGTATATCGTCAAACAAACTTTCGCCTTTTTTGTTTCGGAAATAATTGAGAAGAGTATTCTTTCTAATCAGAAGTTTATCAGGAGAAGCTGAGTGCTGGAATAGTGTTTTGCACCAACCGTTTATCCACATTCTTTTATAATCTGAATTTTTCTGTCTAGGCAGGTATCAAGTCAGCCGGAATGGTCTTTCATCTTTAGATTGAATTTTCTAAAAAAAAAAAAAAAGTTCAAGTCTTTATATTTTGAAAGATTCGATGTCAAGCTGTTGAGTGTTTCAAATTTACAAATCTGGCTCGCGATCTTCTCAGTTGTTTATCCTCTTCGTATTATAAATATTGCTTCAGCTTTCCTCACATTTATTTTTAATTTTGATTGTCCAACTGTTACAATATAATAGCATACTAATAAATCATTTTTGACCAGAATTTTATAAATATAAACTATCCTTCTTTCAAAGTGAAATATTTGATTCCAAATTTAAATAAGCATTACGATAGCTTTTCATTTTGAGTATCAACAAATGATGAAGAAGCATTTAACCTAGCGAGTCATATAAATAGTATACAATATTGATATCTAAAAATAGGAATAAAAGATAATGTCGATTGATTGCCAAGCAGGTAAAGAAAGTCATATCAGTTATGAATAAGATAATGAAATCGTCTATCCAACATCTGTCAAGGAAATGTTCTTCTTTTTATCAAAATTTAACATATAACATTGACCCGTAATCCTAAATGTGAGTTTCGATAAAGAAAATTAATCGCTGATTGGGAAACGATAAATGATTATTCAAGTGTGTGCAACCTAAAAGTGGATGTCACGTTACACGTTGTAATCTTTGTTTACAAACTCGTAATCAACCACAGCAAACTTTGACTTCTCTGAGACCTCGGAACATTGTACAATTAAATTACTTCATAATGAGGGATTTCTTCAAATATTTTCGAGGTGAGGAATTTTTGCTTCATTATGATTTGCAGTTTATATGAATAATTTATTCGACCTTCAATTTCGTAACTCCTCTTACTTTTCATACGTAATTATAAGATAAGAAATAACAGTAAAGGAGATATAGAACCGGAATTCGAGTCGATATTATCATTGTGATGACGGAAGCTTTCAACTCAAGCTCAACTGTCAAAAAATGTATTCTATACAATTTTCCAAATAAGTAGAATTTTTCTCTGAAACAAAAAAAAAGTGATCTGTCTCATTGGTGCATTGAGTTTGTTGCCACGAGATTCATTTACATCATAGGAGAAATCGAAAGCAACTATTTTCTTGGAACTCGGATGATATAAACTCGATAACATCATTTGTAAATCAGGTTTGATATGTCTATTATACTACAAGGATATGAAGGAAGATTTTCACGGGAATCGAATGTCCTATGAATCATTTTATAGCAACTCTTCGCAATTGGATTTCCCAAAGACTCACTAGTGACGAGATGGCTTTATTTTTAGAAGAGTACCTTATTTTTGACAAAGCTTTCTAATTTTGTTTTCGAATAATTGAAAAGCAAGAGTTATTTCTGATCAATCAGAATTTTTGAATAAAGCCTACTGTTGTTCGTCAAGTTGACAATATTAATGTATTCCAAACTTTTTACTCAACATTGAAATTGTAAAATTATGGCCAGTTTGCACCTGCAATTTAGAAATGTGATATCATTGACGTCAGCAACAAAAAAAAAATATAAAACAGAAAAGTGGAGAAACAAAAAGTAACCAAAACTGAAAAATGTGTCTCCCACGCATCCATTAACTATTTTTAATACATCATTTAGTTCTAGAGTAATTAATCATTCCATCCACTTATTCTGTACTAATTTTATATTATTATACTCTGAAAACATGCGGGTAATTTCTGGACTACGCCCTTAACCAGGAACGTTAATAACTACAACACTCATTTAAATTATATTCAATCTATTCGATTATACCTAACACAAAATTCGAAAACAAAATCATTTTTCCCATAGAAAATTTGAACAATTCAAATATCTTTTAGACTCTCACCTAACCTAAAAATGAATCTTGTAGTTTAATAGAACAATTCAATACCAATTAGTCCTTAATAATTACGTAAAAAAACATTACCAGATAGTTTGTTTGCATTGTGACGTTGTAACCAATTATGTATCCTAATTAATTCATAAAGTCAAAAAAGGAAGCTTGAACCCTACAAATTGTAAGTAAAAACCACAAAAAATGGGGTAAATCCCGAGTTGGATCTAAGGGTTGCATAATGGGGTACAGGCCGAAAACCCCTGTACAAAGCCGTCCCTGGGACAAGCAGACATTCGATTTCCAGCTAACATGGCAAACTGTCACTCGATAATTACAAATTCCCAGAGGCCTCGAGACTTATTCCTCGACTTTCCACTGTTAACCATAACCGTCCCTCCATTTCCCTCTTAGGCAAATCCAACAAATTTTCACATTCGAATCTTCAAGGTGAAACTTAACTTAATCCAAGGGACGCCGCCTGGCCTGTACAAGTAGGCCAAAATCTCTCCACTGAATTTCATAACATTACGACGATTGACAAAAAATTCCAAAATTTTTTTTGTTCTTAAAATCTGCATAGAATTGATCAAATTCATTTGATTTAATGTGTGAAAGGAAGAAAGCTTTCAAATTCTCGCCGACGCCCATAAGGATTTGGGACCATCTAACCTCAATATTTTGTCACTCTGAAATAACCTTTGTTGAATGGAATTGAAACTTCAAAATGAGGTGAAATTGAGAGAGACAAGGCAGCGGGAACTAACCTGTTATTCTCCACACTATTCGTCGATAATTCCCCTCCGTAATTCATATTGTCTGCCAACGAGCTGTGAGATTGAGAACGGTAGGTCGTTGTCGATTAGGACGCACACTTTGTAATCACGAAATCACAGAATCGAACAAACAACAGGATTGATCAATTAAATTAATTGATCTTTTTTCTTTATTTGAAATTCGAAAGGGGCAAAGACGTGAGCAGCGAACTTGGGAAATGTGGACGCGCACGATCGGACAGTCGGGCATGGACTACCTCGATTCTGGAAAGGTGACTGCGTGAAGTGAGCACTGTTTTATGAACGCGAGCGGGGAAAGTTATGAAGGGGGGGCGCCACCCGCTTTCTGCAATCTTTTTTATACAGAAAACAATTCGATGCTTGATGATTGATTTGACCCTTGCACTCGATCTCGTGAATTATGCGTGATCGAGTTTTATATTTTAATTTTTTCCACGTGAATTGCTTCCTATAAATCACACATGCAAACATGACAATGGGTTATAAACCGGCGAAAGGAAAGCGTTGGCGCAGCCGTTTGAATCTGGTCGAAGTTCGCATGACTAGTCACGTGACTCTGTTGTGTTTTTAAAATAATGAGTTCTATATCTTAGAGAGGGAAGATTCCATCTACGTCTACGTCTACGCCTACGGTCTCATTTGATACTTTTTTGGAATCTTGAGATGAAAGGTCCTCTTTATGGTTTATAAAGAGAAGCTTCTGTTGTTGGGTGAATATAAAATGCAGCGTTTTTTAGGTTAAAAATGAGGGGTTTTCCTAAGTTTCAACCTGTTTGAACGCTAAGAAATGAAAAAAAAAGTTCTAATTTTATTGTTGTTTTTTATTTTGATGAAGGAACAAGCAATTTAGAGTATGTTAGAGTATAGAGATTCTAAACTCTCAGTTTGGTCTATTTTATCTAAAAAATAGTATAATCTTCATTCTCTTAAAAATAAGGTTGATTTTCGAACAGGCACCAGAATGAAATTTTCGTTCCATTTTCGCATCCATAGAAAAGAAAATTATTTTTAACTAAACTCAGATCTGCCATCTCTAGACGTGGAGGGAATTAAATAATATCTGAAATAACATTAATGATTTGATCAAGATTATTATGTTTATTTTAGTTTTCTGTTTTTTTAAGTAGCAGTTCCGAATTCCACATTTTTTGTACCATTAGGTCATAATCCCTTGCGGGGTAAGCGTAGAACCAGCCTCCCGCCAACATGCTTACAGAACGCGGCCTTCCCAAGAGGTCACCCATCCAAGTACTAACCGCTCCCAGCGCTGCTTAACTTCAGTGATTGGACGATAACTGATTTTTCGAGCGTGGCATTTTCCTCTTAAATTTGGAAAATCGTCCAAGACATATAAAATTTAGTTTTTCGAACCAATTTTCCCATATTTTACAAATTCTCGATTCAGTCGTCAAGCATTCTGATCAGAAATACAAGACATTAGAAAGCAGAACGTTTTGAAGGAGATTTTTTTTATGATAAAAATTTCAAATATTTCCTAGACAGTTTACAGTCAAGAAGTCAAACTTACAGCAAAAAAATTGAAACTCCAACAGAAGAGATAAATCTTCAATGACTAAAACAAATTAATTTTCAACAAAGTAGTTAAAATCCCAACCAAGTAGTAGAATGCTTCAAACAACACAGCTTAATTTTCAACAAAACTGTTGGTAAGTAATTTGCATATTCAAAAAAGTTGTTATTTCCATAATATTGCTACTTTTGGGAATGATAATTTATCTGAATATTTTTCTTATGCACTAATATTTTTTTAACTACGATTTCATATTGTTTATATTTATTTATATTCTATTATATATTATATTCTATTATTTATATTATATTGTTTTGATTATATTATGTCATATTATATTAGAAAATAGTTTTGGTGTTTTAGTTTTCAAAGTTAAATAATCAAATAATATAAATACTTTTATTATTATTATTGTTACTGATTCTCAAATTTGACAAAGAATGGAAAATTTCAGTCACGCACAAGAATGTGCGAATCAATGAATTAATTCATAAGTTCTCGGTGAGGTATTTATTTACTATCGGTGTTAAATTTCGCTGGTGCATATGCACCGAATCATTTTTGCAGAATAGTGGGAGGGAGAGGGTTATTTAAGTGGGGGTGCGGTTATAATGATAATTTTAAAGCTCACTTGCCCAAATACCAACAATACACTCGCAAGCTCACTCTAAATCAAAATTTCCTACCTTGTTCAAAAATCAAATTTAATAAAAAAAATCAGTAATCAAAAAAAAAATAATAATAATCAACTGAAAAGAGAAGGAATATTTATTTTAAAAACTGTGAATTTTGTCTTGAACTATTTTTTTCAAATAATTTGCTTTAGAAATTCAAAACAGTATCTTTAATCATTATTGTTTGGAAGTATCTATATAATTGTTGGAGTAGAAAAGATAGAATTGAAATATTTATGAAATATTGTAAAGATTTGAGTGCACTGAAGAGTGTGAGGGTTTTTGATACGGTACTGACCATCCCCCATGGAACTCACGTGTCAGACCACAATCCGGGCTTCTGATTGGCTCTGAGCGAACACGCCAGTCCGGCGCTCTTTGTGAGTGCAATTACAGTGCAGGTACACGACAATCATTGTCAGCACGTGTAGTTCTGCGCATGCTACATAAAGATCCGGATTTGAGGGGGTGGGGGAACGTTTGTTGAACTTGGATATCCGCTGAACCAATTTGATGGAAACTGCATCTCAAATTATTAAAAACTTTTTTATTTGCTATTTCTACCAGATTCTAAAAAACTTTCGAGTCCGACTTTTTCATTGAAAAAAGACGGAATAATATTTAAATACTATTTTTCGCAATATTTTGCATTTTGAACAAAGTAGATGAATTTTCGGATAAATAGTTTAATTTTCAATCAAAGAGAGAAACTTCAATTTATTTCATCCGAGAAGTTCAATTTTCTACGAAACAAGATTAATTATTTCCGAAAAATTTGATAATTGATATTCCAAACAAAAGATAATTTTCAATTCCAAATTAAAAACTGTTGAATTCAACTAGGAAGACGAATTTTCAAAACAATTGTAAAATCCTCGACTAAAACAAAATCTTTTTAAAACAATCACTTCCGTTTTAAACTAAGAAATATCACATTTCTGCTAGAAAAGATAAATATGCAAACTGACAGACAAACTTTCCACCAAAAAAGTTTCTTTAGAAAAAAATGACACACAAAATTTTGAATCCTTAAGTCAAAAAGACGAATATTCCTCAAAATATTCACATATTTAACCAAAGAGAATAATCTCCAACCTTGAAACATAGATTTTTAAGAAAATACCATTTTTGAACAAACAGTTCAATTTTCAGATGACCAAAATAAATTTTCAACTCTGGGTCAATTAAATCTTAAGCTACAAGAAAACATAGGAAAAATAAAAAACAATTCTCAACAAAATAGTTCAATTCCAAAAAAAGAGATAAGACTTCAACAAAATTACGAAATTTCGACAGAATAGTTCAACTTTCGAAGAATTTGTAATTCTCAAACAAAAAAGATTTCTCAGACCAAAAGGAGGAAAATTTGAACCAAATTGTTGAATTTTCAAGCCGAAAATATGAATTTCATTCAGGACAGTTCAATTTTCTACCAAATAAGGGCATCTTGAGGAACGTTGAATTTTCCAACCAAAAGTCTTCCGAAAAAATTTTCCAACAAAACTCTTAGATGTAAAACCGAAAAAATGACTTTTCAACAAAATAATCAAGTTTTTGAACAAGAAAATTCATTTTTAACGAAGATATATAGATTTTCATTTAAAAAAAAAAAAACATTTTCCAACAACACAGTTAACTTTCCGACCAAAACAGATGACTTTGACAAGAAGATTAATTTTCTACCAAAAGACGAATTTTCAATAAAATTCATTTGCTTTTCAACCGAACAATTGAGATTTTAAACAAAATAATTCAATTTTCAGATAACAAGAATGAATTTCAAACTCTCTTATCGGGCAATCAAATCTTAAGCTACAAGAAAAAATAAGAAGAATAAAAAACAATTCTCAACAAAATAGTTCAATTTTCAACAAACTAGGTAAGACTTCAAGAAAATTACGAGCGTTCGACAGAATAGTTCAAATTTCAAAGAATTTGTAATTTTCAGTCCAAAAAGAGGAAAATTCTAACCAAATTGTTGAATTTTCAAGCCAAAAGATGAATTCCATAGAAAACAGTTCAATTTTCTACCACATAATGGCATTTTGGAGAATCTTGAATTTTCCAACGACCGAACAAAATTTTCAACGAAACTCTTGAATGTCGAACCAAAAAACTGATTTTTCAACCACATAATCAAGCTTTCAAACCAGAAAATTCATTTTCAACCAAGATGGATAAATTTTCATAAAAAAATAACGATTTTTCAACAATGCAGTTAACTTTTCGACCAAAACAGATGACTTTGACGAAATAGTTGAACTTTCAGCAAAATAATTAAACTGGAACAAAATGAATAAATTTTGAACAAAACAGTTTAATTTTAACCTGAAAAGATCAATTTTTATCCAAAAAGATTAATTTTCTACCAGAAGACGAATTTTTAATAAAATTTAGTTGTGTTTAACCAAATAATTGAAATTTGAAACAAAATAGTTCAATTTTCAGATAACAAGAATAAATTTTCAACTCTCTAATCGGACAATCAAATCTTAAGCTAAAAAAAAATAAGACCAATTAAAATTAATTCTAAAAAAAATAGTTCAATTTTCAACAAAAGAGATCAGACGTCAATAAAATTACGAATTTTCGACAGTTCAACTTTCAAAGAATTCCTCAACCAAAGAAGATTTCTCAGTCCAAAAGGGAGAAAATCTTAACCAAATTGTTGAATTTTTAAGCCAAAAAGATGGAAACAATCCAATTTTTAACTAATAAGGATGACTTTCAACAACATTAATGAATTTTTGACAAAAAAAAAAAAGACCAAATGTTGACTGAAATATTAAATTTTCAATCATAACAATCGAGTTTCGAACAAAAAAACAAGAAATAGTCTTATTTAACGACAAAACGCGAATTTGAAAAAAGATGGTTGGGTCCTCAAGCAAGAAAGATTTTTATTAGTCAAGAACTTATGTAACTTTAACCAATTTGTAGATTTTTTAAACCAAAAAATAAGAATTTTGCATTCATGTGCAAAATTGAGAAAGAGTGGAAAATATGGGAAATACTGTGGAGCCTGCGATTAATAAATAGGAGTTTCAATAGATTTTTTAACAAATTTTGAACCGAAACATTTAAGACCCGGATATTTTTATATTTTTTGTCGCTTACAGAAATAAGAATGAATCATTAAAACAGAATGGCGGATCGAGAATCCAATATACTTAAGTTTATTCTATCAATATTTGATAACCGATTGCACAAAAATATTAATTAAAAACGTGGAATAACAATGCCATTAGCATTTTAATTATCAAACTTCCAACTCCAATCTACATACTGAAATTTCAAAAACTTGACGGGCTAAGTAAAGTAAAGTAAAGTAAAGTATTTTAAAATCCAATTCTTATCAATATTTTTAAAAACTAGTTTTTTTTTAGTTTGATAGCAATTTCTAGAATTTCAAGCTTCCTAATATCTCAATATTTTTTAGCATATTAGAATAATACAAAAATAAAAAAATAAAAATGCATACAATTAGGTTATGCATTCATTCTGTCGATTCATATTTATAACATTTTTGTAGATTATACCAAATGTGATTATCCACACTAGATAAAATTATCAACGATGTAATTATTACGTCAGTTCAAATTCAAGAGTGGAAATTAATTAGAAGGAAGATAAGATTATTCATTAGAAATTATAGTTTATTCCACTAACATTTAATGAGTAACAGCACAAAAACATTATTCAAAAATACAAGAAATATTTGTGCCATTAGCATATTTAGTAATAATCTTTCAACTCAATTTTCCATTCTGAATTTGAAATTTTTTTTTACTGTTCATTTATAAGGAATTTTTTTTGACGAACTAGATTTCTTCAGGACTTCATCGAAACATCAATTGTACATTTTACAATTTTAATTTCAACTAAAAATCGAAATTGAAAAAAAAAATTGGAACCAGTTTTATTCGTTAAATTAAAATGATCTCTTAAGTAGAATTTCTAGTTTCTTTGATATTTACGAAAGAAGGAAAGAAAATTAAAACACTTTAAAATTAACTGATATTACATTTTTTAGAACCAAAATGTTGAAACGTGGAATTTCGAAAAAGCAGGTTATTTTTGTAACTTTTCCAATTTTTTCGCAATTTGAAAATCATTTTTCTCTACAAGTTTTTGGAACTTTTTGCAATTCTTTTGCAACAGAACAGTTACAAATTTTGTTTGCATCTCCTCTGAATTGAAAATACGAATTTAAGATACTAACGAAAGCTAAAAATAAACCAAAAATTATACGAGAATTTCACACTTTTAGAGAAAAAATAATGCAATCAATGATTGTTCTATTAACTGTCATGCGCTTTGAACTATTATCTTTTGGGTCTTTCTACAAGTGTTTTCGATTAAATCTAAGATTAAGTTTCCGTCCAGTTGTTGGAAAGTTCCGTGTTCAGAATTGCATTTTAACAAAGCTGCGTAGGTTTACGAGAAATGCAACATGTGCAATATATAGATTTATAGACTTCACTTCCTTCATGAAATTACTTTATCACCAATTTCAGCTCATAATCCCATATTATTCCAGATATAGCTTATTTACTTTTAAAAATTAATTTAATTATATAAACTAGTCTTATTCTATAATTTTATATAAATAAAATTGATTCAAATATTATTTAAATCACAGTTTTTATATGAGTAAATTATAACAACTATTTGTATTTGTTTGGATATGTATATTTTTTTAATTTCTAGAATCTATTTTTCCGAATTGAATATTGAAAAAAATGCTAACAATGCAACAGACACAATGAACTTTCACACAAAACGGAGGTAGCAGAGACCTCTAATGAAAATAAGAGACAGTCGTACAGAGAATTCTAGTCGATAACACAGAAATTTGTTAAATATAATACCTAAATTTTCAATCCTTTTCATGGAAATTAGAACATTTTTGTCCTTTCACAGAGAAAGCTGACCTTTAACATGTATATTTGGAGATTCACATAATTTCTATAAATTTTAATTTTTTGACTTAACTAAAAAACCTCCTCTAACATCATTCGGATCCCTGATTTACATGAAAATTAAACGACTTCTCATCCCAAATAGAATTAATTCAATTTAAAATCACAAAGGAAGAGAGACTATCACAATCGCAGTTGATAAATAATTTGTTGTGTAAAATAATGATCAATGATTCGTTTCTTTTTTTTAAATTAAGCGCAGCCGTATTCGAGCCAATGTGAAAGTGATGATTTGCTACCTGCTCTAGTCGGTTTTTTTAGATAATTTTCCAAGTCCTTTTCCTCTTCGGTTTCATTATGATTTTCACTTCTACCTTGCTTCTCACTTTTGATCGAAATTCCATCCTCAATTTCGGGGATGGCTTCAAAAACGCTGTTGTTGAAATGGTCAATTGAAGGCTTTGAATCTCTATCCATCGACTGAGCTTCGTCTTTAAAGTAATTAAAAGTTCCTGAGAAACTTTTGTCAAGCTGAAAAAAATTGATAAATTATATAAGTCACTAACATTATCAATCACGCGCAGTTTGTACTTTCTTTATATTATTTATAGTTAAATTATTATTCTCTTAGGAGAATTAGTAAAATTCTTAACTAAATAGTTTGATTTAATGAAAAACGGTTGAATTTTCGACAAAAAAGTTCAATCTCAAAAAATAAAGATAACATTTTCAATTCGAAAGGAAGATTTTTTTTTGGAGAAAGTTGAATTTTTAACCAAAAGTCTTGCGAAAATTTTTTCCAACAATTCTCTTAAATGTTGAAACAGAAAAATGATTTTCCAACAAAGATGGATAAATTTTCATTCAAAGATAAACAGAGTACTTTCACAAAATAGTTGAATTTTCAACAAAATAATTAAACTGAAACAAATTGGATAAATTTCCAACAAAACAGTTTAATTTTAACCCCAAAAAAAAAACAATTTGTATCCAAGAAGAGTAATTTTCTACCAAAAGACGAATTCTCACTAAAATCCAGTTGCGTTTTCAACCTAATAATTGAGATTTTGAACAGAAACAGATAAAATTTCATCTGTAAATCATAATTTTTCCACAAAAAATGAAGTAAATTAATTTTCATCTCAAATCATTATTCAGGGTTGCCACAATTGACCCACAGAAAATTTCCCAGATTTTCCATGATTTCAGGAAAATTTCCCTTATTTTCTTCCCATACATTTTCCATACAAAACATGAATTTTACATTTTTCTGAGATTTATGTGTACAAACATCTGATCCTAAAAATGTATGAAAATATTATGAATTTCTTACGATATACGATATGATATGTTCATACATTGCTTGCAATTATGTATTCGATATTATGTAAAATAATTTATTTTTAGAATTATTTTAAAAAATTTTCAGCGTCTGAGGCAGGTTCGGTTCATACTACCTTGCTGAGGAGTCCAATGAATCAGCCCAGGACGAAACGTTTTAACATCAATTATTTATTATAGATGTATATTTATTGTTTTAAATATTGATTTTTGTGGGAATTGATTAATTAAAAATGAAAAGTATAGACTCAAATGCCAATATAAAAATTTTTCTTTTACAAGATTTAAAGGGTCTCCAGAAAAATGTCTCTACAGCGTAGATTTAATCTAAAAAATTTTGGCGGACCCTTTTTCCCTGATATTGATGATATTTCTCTGATGTTTCCCTGAATTTTCTATTAACAAAAAATTTCCATGATATTTCCCTGATTCTCATGATTTTCAGAAATTGTGGAAACCCTGATTATTTTTAAATGATCGAATTCTTAAGAACGATATTGATTTTCTACACTTTTCAACCAAAGAGGGGAATCCTAAATGGAAATGAATTTTCATTATTCTATAAAAAGACGGATTTTCCACGAGATTGTTAAATTTTGAAGTCAAAAAGATGAAATATGTACAAAACATTTGAATTCCTAATTTGGGAAAAAGATTTTTAGCGAAGAGGTTAGTTCCTACCAAATAGTTGAATTCTCAAATGAATAGATTAAGTTTAACCATCAAAAAGGTTGATTTTCCTACTGAATAGTGACATTTTCAACTATAATTATGAGTCTTGAAGGAAAAAGAATATGAATTTTCTACTTGAAAGATAATATTGTACAAAAAAGACGAATTTTTAACAAAAAATTTCCATCTCACCAAAGAAAGATAACATTTTCAATCCGAAAGAAAGAACTTTTGAATAACCTAGAATTTTCCAACCAAGAGTCTTCCGAAACAAATTTTCCAACAAATCTCTTGAATGTCGAACCAAAAAAATGATTTTTCAACCAAATAATCAAGTTTTCAAACAAGAGAATTCATTTTCAACCAAGATAGATTAATCTTCATTTGAAAAATAACGATTTTCAACAATACAGTTAACTTTTTAACCAAAACAGATGACTTTGCGAAAATAGTTGAATTTTCAGCAAAGTCATTAAACTGAAACAAAATGGATAAATTTCCAACAAAACAGTTTTTTTTTTACTTAAAAAGATCAACTTTTATCTAAGAAGATTAATTTTTGACCAGAAGACGTATTTTCAATCAAATTGAGTTGCGTTTTCAACCAAATAAATGAAATTTAAAAAAAAACAGCTGAAATTTCCTCTGGAAATAATAACTTTCTAACAAAAAATGAAATAAATTAATTTTCATCTCCAAAAATTTTTTTAAATGATCGAATTCTTAAAAACCCAGATTGATTTTCTACACAAAAAGACGACTTCTCGAAAAAGTACAGAGATTTCCAACCAAAGAGGGGAATCCTAAATGAAAATGAATTTTCATTTTTCTATAAAAATTTTCAACAAAATTGTTAAATTTTGTAGTCAAAAAGATGAATTATGTACAAAACATTTGAATTCTCAATTTCAAAAAAGGATTTTTGTCGAAAGAGGTAAGTTCTTAACCAAATAGTTGAATTTCTATATGAATAGTTTAATTTCCAACCAAAAAAAGGTTGATTTACAACTAAATAGTGAAATTTTCAACTAAAATTATGAATCTTTGACCAGAAAAAATATGAATTTTCTAATTGAAAAATAATATTGTACAAAAAAGACGAATTTTTAACAAAAAAGTTTAATCTCAACAATGAAAGATAATATTTTCAATCCGTAAGGAAGAATTTTTTTGAATAACGTTGGATTTTCCAACCAAAAGTCTTCCACAAAAATTTTCCAACAAATTTTTCAACCAAGTAATCAAGTTTTCGAACAATAAAATTAATTTTCATCCAAGATGGATAAGTTTTTATTTAAAAAAGAACGATTTTTCAACAGTACAGTTAACTTTTCGACGAAATGATTAAATTTTGTAGTCAAAAGATGAATTATGTACAAAACATTCGAATTCTCAATTTGAAAAAGGTTAGTTACGTTTCATTTTTAACTATCAAAAAGGTTGATTTACAACTAAAGAGGGAAATTTTCAACCAAAATGATAAGTCTTGCACCAAAAAGAATATGAATTTTCCATTAAAAATCAATATTCTCCAAAAAAGACGATTTTTCAACAAAATACATGAATTTTTGACCGAATAATCGAATTCCAAGCAAAGAGGCCAATCTCAATGTTGGAAGACGAATGTTGAAGCCAAAAAGATGAATTGCTTACAAATCAGTTGATCCCTCAACTGAAAGAAATCATTTTAAAAAAAAAGCTACTTGATACGAAAAAGTTGAATTTTCAAATGAATATTTTTATTTATAACTATCAAAAAAATCGATTTACAAATAAATAGTGAAATTTTCAACTAAAATGATCAGTCTTGCACCAAAAAGGATATGAATTTTTTATTTAAAAATTAATATTTTACAAAAAGACGAATTTTCAACAAAATACATGAATTTTTGACCGATAGTCGCATTCTAACCAAAGAGGTCTATCTCAAAGTTGAAATACGAATTTAGAAGCCAAACAGACGAATCGTCTACAAATCGGTTGGTCCCTCAACTGAAAGAAATAATTTTCCAGAAAAAAGCTACTTGATACGAAGAAGTTGAATTTTCAAATGAATGGTTTAATTTTTAACCATCAAAGAGGTTGATTTACAACTAAATATGTAGTGCAATTTTCAACTAAAATGATGAGCCTTGAACCAAAAAGAATATGAATTTTCCATTTAAGAATTAATATTCTACAAAAAGACGAATTCCCGACAAAATACATGAATTTTTGACCAAATAGTAGAATTCCAACCAAAGAGGTCAATCTCAAAGTTGGAAGACGAATTTTGAAAAAAGTCGTTGAATTTTGAAAACAAAAAAACGAATTGTGTACAAATCAATTAAACCCTCAACTGAAAGAAATCATTTTCCAAAAGGGAAGCTAGTTCATACCGAAAAGTTAAATTTTCGTAGTCGAAAATGAGATATTTCGAAAATGATTTGATTGGAGGTTTCAAATATTTTAGAATCCAAGGTTTTAAGGATGAAGAATTTATTTTATAAGCCTTAGAAATGAAACTATTTTGCAATTGCGCTTTTAAGAACAGGGTTTTTCCAACCAAAAAAGTTGCATTCAACCAAAGAAGATAATTTTCAAACAGAGAAGATAAAAAGTTCCGCATTCAACCAAATAGTTTGATTTTTAACCAAAAATATCATTTTTTTTACAAAGAAGATTATTTTTATACCAAAAAAGACAAATCATTAAAAAAATGCATCAATTTCCAATTTTTGTGGTTCAAAAACTATTAGAAGTAGAATTTGCATGCAAGTTGATGGTTAAAACTGTTTTTTTTTTTAAAATTTAGCTTCCCCATAAGGGAAGCTTTGTAGCCATGACTATTTCGAATATTTAAGAAAAATCATTCAATTAGACGTTTCTCAATTGATAAATATCTAATTAAACGTTCCGTGCAATTGAGGAAGGCTTTGGAATTTAAGTAAAATAGGAATAAAACAAATTTACTGTCGTTTTAACCGTTCGAAATTTGAGAATTTCAAATAGTAAACCTTGGAAGTTCAATTATTTGAATTGGATCAAAATTATATGATTGCAAATTATTATAGTTGATTTATTCCCGACAGATTTGAAATGTAGAAAGAAAAATGTACTTACTGTCGTAGGTGACGTAGGGATTACAGACTCTTCAGAAAAATAAGAGAGTTTTCCTCTTCCTAAAATCCCTAAAGATAGTCGATCTTTTAGTCCCCTTTTTCCTGAAACGCAATTTTTTTAAGAATCATTTTATAAACATTCTATTCAAGATATTGAGTTAAAAAAAAAACAACTTACCACTCAATAGTCGAGGGTCAAGAGTCATAGTTTTGTTTGATTCGAAATCATTCCCTCCAAAACCGAATTCGAATTCAGGAGGTTTCTCATCAGAATTCTTGAAGTCCTCAGCCCAAGAACAAGAAGACCTTCGGTTCTGAAAACAAAATTAAAATCAATATTTTCCAAATTCTTCAGTGATATCGAAAAAAAATAATTATCAAACTTACCAAGCGCAGTATATCAGAACTTGCTTTTTTCACTTTTCTCACCAAAGTCGACCCAAAGCTACTTATTCTGCAATAAAAATATTTAAAAAGCAATTACTATTTGTATAAATTTTGTATTTTTTTTGTTCAAGTTTTTGAAAGGTTATAATTACTTTTTATTGCTCGTAGGAGGGGCAATATTAGCGGGTAACGTTTTATAGAAATCCATAATCTTCTGTTCCAACTGGACATTCGTCGTGCTCATGTGATGAATAGTTTCTCTGAAAATTAATTATAAATGTATAAACAAATTATTTTCTCGAAATAATATAATTTCTAAAAACTCTTATACTAACTTGAATTTTCTTTCTTCTTTGTAGAAATACTCCTTATCTTCCAAAGTGTGCGTAAAGAGATCTCTATTCTGACTTACAAGATCGGTTAATCGATCCATCAATTTTCGTTTTTCATTGTCCAAAAGCGAATTCGCATCAAGAAGTTCCTGAGAGATAAATAAATTAGATTAATACAAATAATATATTATTTAATAATAATAATAATAAAAATAATAATAAATAAATTCCAAAATTCATACCTGGCATCGTTGATTTAAATTCTCCACTTGAAGTTCCAAATTCGAACATCTAGCCTCTTTCGCACAAACTTCTTTCACCATATCAGTCAATTTCCTATTAATTTCGACATTAGTTTTCTCTAATTTTGTGTTTTGTCCCCTCAGCATGTCTGCTCTCGTAAACATATTCCTAAAGTCGTCCTGTTATTAAATAACAATATTAGAAGCTTCTAATTTAATTTAAAAACTAGCAAAATTAATAGCTAATTTTTTTCAACAAAGTAGTCAACTTTTGGAACAAAAAATATCAATTATTCAACCAAAAAACATTGAATTTTCAACATAATAAATCAACTTTTAACGAATGGATGAATATTTTCAACGAAAAAATTATTTTTTTAACAAAAAAGAAAGGTTTTCAACCTACAAAGATGAGTTTCAAACCAAGAAGATTCATTTTCTACCAAAAGACAAATTCTGAACGAAATACATGAATTTCTGGCCATCAACCAAAATCATCAAATTTTGAAACAAAGCTGTTGAATCCTCAACCAAAAAGATGATTCTTCATCCAATCAGATTAGTTCTCTAACCAAAAAGACGTATTTTTAAAAAAATACATGGAACTTGAACCAAAGAGGTGAATCTCGAAAATGAAGGAATTTTGAACAAATGATTCAACTTTCAACTAAGTAGTTGAATGTTTAGCCACAGGAGATAAATTTGCAATCAAGAAGTTCAATTTCTGAACCTAAAAATTGATTTTGTACTAAGAAGATCAATGTTACAAGAAAGGCAAATTTTGAAGTATATGCTAAATAGTAAAATCTCCAAATGAATAGTTCAATTTCAAACGAAATAGTTTCATTTTCTGACCAAATTGTCGTTTAAACGAAAAATATAAATTTTGGACAAAGATGTTGATTTAAAACCAAATAGTAGAATTTTCAAATGAAAATATGCATCCTGAACAAAACTTAATTTTTCAAAATTTTTATTCACATTCATGAATAATTGAAAGAATAACCGAATTTTCAACCAAAGAAGTTAATCCAGAATATGAATGACTTTTGAACAAAGTAGATCAACTTTTATCCATAATCTAAATCCATTTATTTTATTTATTATATTTAAATATCCATTATCTAAATAATTAATTACTCAAATATTGATAAGACCAGTAGACAAAAAACATTAACATCATAATATTATTATATATGCCTTGTCAAAGCGTAACATCAAAATTGAAAAAAATCATTTATCCATATAGTTGAATTTTCTATCAGAATAGTTGAATGTTCAACCAAAAATATAAATTTTGGAACAAAAAGTTAATTTACAACAAAATAGTCGAGGCTTTAACCAAGAAGATGAATTTTCAACAAACTAAACCAATTCCCTGCCATAGAATAAAAAATTTTTAACAAAATACTTGGACTTGCAACCAAATAGTTGAATTCTCAACCAAGAAAGATACATTTTCAATATAATAGTTATTTTTGACAACCAAAAATATTTTCTACCAAGAAAATCAGTAATAATTTCCAAATAGTAGAATTTTCAACTAAAACGATGAATCTTGAAAAAACAAACAAAAATTATTGCATAAAGTACTTGAAATTTGAACCAAGCAATTTATTTTTGAAACAAAAAAGGTTAATTCCCAACCAGACACGCATTAGCTAATAACAAACGAATAATATTTAAATTTCAAATGAAAATCGTACAACATTTTATAGCACTGACTAACTTAAATTCGCACTTACGGTTCGTCTATGCGTGACTTAATATAGATTAGTACAGCACCGTGAAGTTAGGACCCGAGCGTCAGCGAGGGTCATAAGCACGGTGCCGTAATAACCTGTTCAAGTCACGGATAGGCGTTACTTAAGTGCGAATTTAAGTCACACAGTGCTATAAAAGATTTTAATCCAGCCGGAAAAGACGAATTTTCCACAAAATTGTGAAATCATCAAACCAAAATAGATTAATTTTGATTAAACAATTGCAGTTTTAACAAGAACAAGAATAAATTTTCAACCAAGAAAAAACTCAAGAAAACTTTCTACCGAAAGACGAAATTTCGACAAAATACATGCATTTTCAACCTATTAATGGATTTTTCACTAGATATTTGCCAAATATGTTAAGTTTAAACCAAAAAGATGATTTTTTGATCAAGGATATTGATTTTCGACTAAAAACAACGAACTATGAACAGAATACATGCATTCCTAACTTAATACATAAATTTGCAATTAACAAATATAAATTTTCAACTAAAGAGATGAAGCTTTGACAAGAATTATAGATCTTCAACAAAAAAAAAAAAGAATTTTTCACGAAAAATTGCCCGAAAAAGTGAAGTTTCAACCAAAAAAATGATTTTTTGATCAAGGAGAATAATTTTTGTACAAAAGAACAAACTATGAACAAAATACATGGATTCGCAACAAACAAAGATAAATTTTCAACTAAATGGGTGAAGTTTTGACAAAAATGATGGATCTTCAACAACAAAAATGAATTTTTTACAAAAAATTTTCAAAATAAGTGAAGTTTCAAAGAAAAAGTTTATTTTTTGATCAAGGAGATTGATTTTCGGACAAAAAGAAAAAACTATGAACAAAATACATGAATTTGCAATAAACAAAGATAAATTTTCAACTAAAAAGATGAAGCTTTGATTAAAATGATAGATGTTCAAGAACAAAGAAATTTTCCCAAAGAATTAGCAAAATAAGTAAACTTTCAACCAAAAAGATGATTTTTTGATCAAGCAGAATAATTTAAAGAACAAACTATGAACAAAATACAAGAATTTGCAACAAACAAAGATGAATTTTCAACTAAAGAGATGAAGTTTTGACGAAAATTATAGATCTTTAACAAAAATTATAGATCTTTAACAAAAAAATGAATTTTTTACGAAAAATTTCCCAAATAAGTGAAGTTTTAACAAAAAAGATGATTTATGGTTCAAGGAGATTAATCTTCGAACAAACGGAACAAACTATGGAGAAAATACATGAGTTTGCATCAAACAAAGATAATTTTTCAACTAGAGAGATAAAGTTTTGAGAAAAATGATAGATCTTCAACAAAAAAATAAATTTTTCACGAACAATTTCCCAAATAAGTGAAGTTTCAACCGCCAAGATGATTTTTAGTCAAGGAAATTAATCTTCGAACAAAAGGAAAGAAATATGGACAAAATACATGAATTTGCAACAAACAAAGATAAATTTTCAATTGAAGAGATGAAGTTTTGACAAAAATGATTGATCTTCAACAAAAAAATGAATTTCTCACGAAAAATTGCCCGAATAAGTGAAGTTTCAACCAAAAAGATGATTTCTTGATCAAGGTGAATAATTTTCGGACAAAGAGAACAAACTACGGACAAAGAGAACAAACTACGGACAAAATAGATGAATTTGCAACAATCAAAGATAGATTTTGAACTAAAGAGGTAAAATTATGACAAAGATGATGGATCTTCAACAATAAAATGAATTTTTCCCAAAAAATTAGCAGAATAAGTAAAGTTTCATTCCAAAGAATGATTTTTTGATCAAGGATAATTATTTTTGACAAAAAAGAACGAATTATGAAAAAAATACATGTATTAAACATTTTTGTTTTCCGAGAATTATGAGATCCAGGATTAGACATATGAACATATAATTTCGAATTTAACAATTTATTTTCTTGGCCTTTTTAATGTAAATATTTTGCGACTGCGCATTAAAAATTGTAATTTTAAATCAGAATTATAAAAGCTCAAAAGATGATATAATTTTTTATCAGGTGTCTATTATATCATACTTAGTATCAAGCTTCGAACTTCAAATAATTTAAACTTGGTGCGTTAGACATTGAACGATAAACTAACGTTCCGAGTTTAAATTCATGAATTTTCAGAGCTTCCGATTTTAATAGTTAGTAAATAATCAATTATCCTGGATAGTTAGGTTTTTAATGGAGAATCCCATTTATTCTCAATAATTACCTGTAACTTCGTATATTCTCTTTTCAAATTCAGCAAAGTCTTCATATCCTTTTCTCGGCCTTCTCGTTCATTCAGGAGACTTTTATTTATCATTTGAAGTCTTTTGTAGGAATCGTTGAGAGATTTCAGTTCTTTTGCGCAATCTTCTAAATTAGCTTTAAAATGGTCTCTTTCTTGAAGTCGTTTTACGTAATCATTACTGAGTTGTTCATGATGTGACTCCAAAATAACTTGATCTTCAATTTCCGTCTGTTGTTTCTCAAATGCAACCTGAAGATTACGATGCTCCTGCTTCATCATCTTGCACGTATAATCCAAATTCGAATTTCTCTGAGTCAGCCTGTCATTATTTTTTGCAAGGGAATCGACTTTCAGTTTAAGTTCCTTCTTTTCCTTTTCCAGTTCCACAATTCTCGAAGTGGCTTCCAAATTCGAACTTTTTTGTGCAAAACGTTCATTATTTTTTACGAGTGAATCCAACTTCAATTGAAGTTCTTTTTTGCCTTTTTCTAGTTCCAGAATACGCAACGAATCTTTCTGAAAAGAATTTTGTTTCATTGATTCAATCTCCGATAACAGGCGACGATTTTCAAGTTCGAGTTTTAGAGTGCGTGCTTGTGAAGAACTTGTTAATTGATCCGACAAGGAATTATTTATAATCTCTGAAAAAATTTAATTATTAATATAATTTATAGCATTACTTATATAATTTGAATTGGATACTATATGACACAAGTTTTATAAATTTGATCGATTACCTGGTTCTTCTAAATCACTCAGAGATTCTATTGAAATTTCCTTTTTAGATTTTACGAAACGTTGAAGATTAATATTTTCTTCTCGCAGCTGCTCATATTTTTCTTTTTCTTCCGTACGTTCCTATATTACCAAAGTAAAATAATTATAATTAATTATATTTATTAATTTTGATGTAAGGGGCTGTACTTAAATTACGTAACAAATCCAAGGGGGGAGGGGGGTCAAAAGATTCAGTTACACTTTGTTAGGAAGGAAGGGGGGGGGGGGGGCATTTGATTCAGGGACGTAATTTTTCAAAATTCGGAAAA